>JANJGK010007861.1:0-29220 GCA_039081455.1 Macrobrachium rosenbergii
CAATTATATGTACGGCACGTACTGTAAGTATTTAAGTCACTAGAACATTAAGTAACAGATCCCAGATTAACGCTTCAGAATTTCAAAGATAATTGTGACTTCTGACCTGAAGCATAATTCGTTGCGCAGTATTTGTTGGCAAAGCAGTCAAGCCACTTTGAAAAGCTGTTTAGTAATTACTGGGGATTCACCATTAGTTTGCAAAGTTCCCAATCACTTCATTGAACGTAGAAAGAGCCATGGGCTTCCTCAGCGTGAGAGCTTGAAGCGACAAAAAAAAAAAGGGGGGGGGGGGAGGGCTGACGAAAATCCCAAATGCAAAATCACAAAAAAGATGAAGGAATGCTAGTTGGATTACACCAAGATACTTGGGGGTGGGGTTCATCCTAATGAAAAGCGGTGGATCTCTCTCTCTCTCTCTCTCTCTCTCTCTCTCTCTCTCTCTCTCTCTCTCTCTCTCTCTCTCTCTCTCATATATATATATATATATATATATATATATATATATATATATATATATATATATATATATATATATATATATATATATATACACGTGTGTCTGTAAATACATACAAACACATGTTCATTTGCTCTCAATCCGTAAATCATATATTATGATAAATACTATCCTTTAGAATTTAATATTCACTGCCCGTGACACTTGTGTGTGTGTGCAAGATTGCAAAAAAATAATTGGTTGAAAAAGTAAGAGAAAACCTGTTTAAACCGGATAAAAAAAATTTTACGGTTGGTTTAAAGATCCCTCTTGCGTCCGATTCTTACTTGCAAATTTTTATCTGACGTCACTGTGACGTCATGATAGCCCAATTCATATGTTTATATGCGAAACTGCCGGTCTGCCCTTGGCAGTTACTCATTGGTAAAAGTGACTATTCACGTGCACCATGAAATACTTTTAGATCCTCATTAAAATCCAATTTTAGATGAATCTCTCTCTCTCTCTCTCTCTCTCTCTCTCTCTCTCTCTCTCTCTCTCTCTCTCTCTCCTCTCTCTCTTAAGTGCCTTGAACTGTCTACAGAGCAAGTGGGAATGTATATAAGGATTATTGAGCCCACTCTCCTTCATGGAAGAGAAGTGTGGATGCAAAAAAAGATAAACGGTGAAACTGTTGAGATGAAGCGTTTGCGTTATGAAAGGGAACATAAAAATGTGAAGGGGTGAGAACGGTAGATACACAGAATGGAAAAAAGGTTAGTGTGAGGGAAAGGACTGATCTAAGGGTTTTGAGAAGGTTTGATCATGTGAAAAGAATGGCAGACAAAAGGTTGGGGTAAACAATACATAATTCAGAAGTTTCAACGAGGGAGCAGGAGAGGAACACATAGCAAGGATGGCTATATATTTTGAGCGAGATTCAGAAAGGGCGTTAATAGCTAGGAAGGCCAGAAGTACCTGCAGGTAGTGGTGAATGGCGCAGTATTTGTAGTGACGTTCAACATGCAGATGACGAACATTCTGTGCAGGAGTGTGATGCAACTGATATCGTGCAAATTAAAAAAAAAAAGTAAATTATGAAATTAGCAGACTTGTATCCTGTTTGTCTCAAGTTATTCCCTGTTAGGGATAAGTGCTTTTACAGACATACATCCAAATTATATATATATATATATATATATATATATATATATATATATATATATATATATATATATATATATATATACATATATGTATATGCATATATTATATAATAATGTAGGCCTATATATATATATATATATATATATATATATATATATATATATATATATATATATATATATATATACATGCTCTCTCTTTATATATATATGCATATGTGTGTGTGTGTGTGCAAAAGCAAACAACAAAATTTAGGATTTTATCACAGGGTTTGCGTCAGGGCCAACAGCATGACTTGTTTGCATTAACACTGAGAAAACATGACTAAGGACAATTCTCTGTTTAAAGAATAGAGGAAAATTTACGTCATTTGAACTAGGAAGAAACAGTTTACATTACTGTGTTCATTCGTGAATTAAGAACGTAAAATCCGTTTTCATTAAGAAGTTTTCCCTAAAAAAATTCAGTTGTAATATTTCGTTCATTTATTTTTGGTCTCTATTTATGAATAGAAATTTTTGGTTTGTTATACTTCTTGTCCTAGTGCCTCATCTTCGTCATACTTTGGTAATAATGAAATGGCAGTTGAAAATGAGGAACGGCAGAAGTATCACAGTTTCAAACAATGGAAAAATTGTAAGATTCAAGCGTTCGCTCGTATAACATTGGCCGCTGTCAATAACTTGTAACAGGAACTTTGTCCAACCTCCTGAAGTTTCATATCTTCGATACAGCACTAAAATGTTATTTAGAAACAGTGTTGTACTAAAATGTCATTTAGAAACAGTGTTGTACTAAATTGTCATTTAGAAACAGTGTTGTACTAAAATGTCATTTAGAAACAGTGTTGTAATAAAATGTCATTAAGAAAGTGTTAAAAAGCAAAAAACAAAAAAAATCCCCGAAGTTATATACAAGGAAAGTTTACAAAAAATTGCTAATCGTGAACCTGTTTGTATGACGTTAGCCAACGTCAATCTGCTTGAAGGAACCACCAGCCAAATAATAAGGATGTCCTCATCTGCCAAGCCTTGGATACAACTCTGGGAAAACCAGTTCTCGAACACTTGACTCGAGGACCAGGAAAAGTTGGGCTTAGCGACACCTAGGAGCCCTCGACGCGAGTAGCACTTGCCCAAATATTTCGGGGAATTCACAGGGGACAAACGTTCCTAGTGTTGTTGATGTTTAACCTTAGAAGGAGGGGCCTCCTTTGATAAATAGCTCGAAGGATGTGGCATAAGATCCCTTAAGCATGCCGTAGGATTTACGTCAATAAGGATTCCCGGAGTTAAAACCGTCGCTGCTATCAGAGTCGTTCGTACTTTTCGTTAGTTTTCGTATGCTTCGCACCGTTACTTCCTCCCCACAACGACAACACGAAGAGACTGTTTTGCTTCCATGTTAAAGTAACGTATCCTGTAAGGAAGACGAAGGAACAGTACTAAAAACGGCGTTATGAGTAGCAACAATGATAAGAGTAACGATGATGTTTCCGCAATAATAATAATAATAATAGTTTATCGTTATTATTGTTGTTATTGTTACTACGCCTTGCCTTCATAGCGAAGGACAAAAGCAGCAATGCGTTCATCACATTGCAACTACTCGTACCATTCATGATTCGCATAGATAATTTACACACTTCCTTGGGATGGGGAAATTCCACTCGCCTCTCACGCTAGCCAAACGCATGAAAGGTCATCCGATACTTCTGTTGTTTTCTTTGATCTTTTATCACTACTGCAGTCCCGAGATCACAGATGATGTTTTATTTCTTTATTTTTCATGATCTAAAATGCTCCGTGTGCAAATGTGGACTTTGTACTTTTGTATTCAATGTCAAGTTTCTTAAACTAATATATACTATCTTTCTCTCACATACACACACCTTTTATAGAGGGGATGGTTCCATGGAGTGTTAGCCAATGTTAGCACTGTGCCATTCTCTGCTTTGCCTGCCACCAATCACAGTCGACTACCTGAAAGGGCAAACGTTTTCAGGAGACGGACCCAAAGACGTTTGCCCAGTGGAATCGAACCCGGGTCTCTTGGTGAGGCAAGGTTTCTTAATCATGGTGTGATTTTTAGCATCCTCGCATACAAAACAAGGGGACTCAAGTTTGACTCATCGGTGAGGAGGGTGGATGGGTGCAGTCCATTAATAACTTATGCCTCTATTGACCTATAACTAAACTGTGTACCTGGCAGTTACGAGTTACCCGATATATATGCACGTATGTATGTATACATACATACACACACATTATATATATATATATATTATATATATATATATATATATATATATATATATATATATATATATATATATATATATATATATATATATATATATATATATATATAAAACTGCTTAATGACGTACCTCCGACATATGACAGAGCAAAAGCCACCCTACTGACTCTCCTGAATTTGCACCCGAGGGCAAATTCTAAATTTAGGAAAGAGGCCTTGGCGATACCTACTCGACCCTCAACTTTCTAAGAAGCAAACCTTTACCTAGAGGCAGACTGTGACGTCATAGCATGGCGCCTGGGTGCACACATGGGGAACCAGTTTTTGAGTGACTCTGCATATAATTGTTAGCAAACTGAGGCTGTGTTTTCCTATCTCGTCCGCACTGGCCATCAGTTGCTTCCTACCCTGGTTCGTTCATAAGAAGTTTGAAACTGTCGTAAGAGGTTACCAGAATTTTTTTTAAGTAAACGAGAAAAATCCAAGAAAACAAAAACTCGAGGCTTAGCTTTGGCAGGCCAAACGTTGCTTAATGTTGCTTTTCCTGGACAGCTGTGAGATATTTCGATGTTATTTTAACGCTCTGAAGCATAACAAAAAATTCAGGCCCATGGTTGCTTCCTCTCCTATAGGGTGTTGTAATGAGGTTTGAAACTGGAATGAGGTGTTACGCAAAGTTTTATATTTTTTTTGTTCTTTTTCAGTGTGGGGGTGAGGAGGGTGGTGGACTTTGGAGGCACTGCTATGCTACCAAAGATTTTAGACCTGGTAGCTCTACCGGCCCACGGTTTGAAACGAAGTAGATGGCTTAATGGCGTAATGAATATGCAGGGACGGCAATAATCGAGTGATTTAGCATTCAGCACGCGCGAGTGTAAAATGTTTTGGAGATGAGTAATTCTGTAACCTATATCTATCTGTCCAACTGAGTAATTCCGTAACATATATCTATCTATCTGTCTATTATACAGAAGCATTTGTTAACGCAAAAGCCAATCACATCTCTACATATTTTCAGCTTTATCTATCTACTTATCCATCAGGTTTTAATTTATTTATCTATCGAATCCGTATAACTTTAATCAATCTACTCGTATACCTATTAATTTCACAACGGCATTAGTTATTTAAAAATGCATTCTAGCAAAAGGAAAGTAACAGGAAAAAGTAGAAGTAAAAACCAAACAATAAGAAAAACCTCAAATCCTGTCAAGCAGTAGTAAACAATAGTAGGGGATTGTTAACAGCAGTTAATATTTTTTTTTAATGAAGAATCAGATACTAGGAACAAGAGAAAGGAAGACGGAAAATCCTTCCAGTTTATATGCATACAAACAAGTTATTCCTTGTATGTTTATATGCACACATGCAAACCATGTATGTGTGTCTGTGTGTGTGTGTATGTGTATGTGTGTGTATATATATACATATATATATATATATATATAAAATATGGCTAAAGGATTTTTAAAACGAGGTGGGTAACAAATTGTGTGTGAGAGAGAGAGAGAGAGAGAGAGAGAGAGAGAGAGAGAGAGAGAGAGAGAGAGAGAGAGAGAGAGATGTTTTACTTTTCATCTAAGTAAATGAGATACAGAACACGAGTGAGAGAGAGAGAGAGAGAGAGAGAGAGGGAGCGCAAATGAAAGTTACTCTCAATTGACACCATTACGTTCTACATCTCGCGCACTTCTCTGTTTCTCTTTTCTTTTTGCTACTTCCCGGAAAAGGGGCTCCACATACTGCTTGTAAGTCCGGGTCGTAAATTTGAAGTCGTGTGCCTTTGGGGGGTCGTAAATGTTCATGAGACTGCCTAACTTACAGTCCACGTGCCCAAAACTTAATTAAGATACGCAATGCCATGCTACCTCCATTACGAAAAACCGAGATTACGTTCGAATGAAGGAGGTATATATTTTATATAAAGAGAAACACACGCACACACACATATATATATATATATATATAAGAAACAAACACACACACTATAATATATATATATATATATATATATATATATATATATATATATATATATATATAAGAAACACACACTATATACACATATATATCTCTAATTTTTTTTTACAATATGAAGTCACACTGAACATAACCATCAACCCGAATTAAGTATAGGGAGATAGGGAAAGCGGCCTTGCTTGGAAATCAGTCAATAACTTCGCCCATTCGGTAGTTTATCCACATAAGAAATAAAGCAAAAGCAATATAACATCTAAACTCCACTCGACGAATATAATTTACACTTAGAGGACTCAATAATAATAATAATAATAATAATAATAATAATAATAATAATAATAATATTTTCTACGCGATGCAGACCACGTGACGCCTTCTATTTGTCCTGCAGAGACGTCTCAACCGTTTTTCCGAGAAGGAGCAGGCGTAAACAATTGCCCTTAAAAGTCCTCCCGAGGGGGTTATTTAGAGCCGTCCGCTGAGCGATGGGTGTCTTTGCTTACATTTACGTCACAGTAACTGTGCTGGGATTCCAGGAAACGACTCGCAGTAGTTGCGTAATTAACTCCTAAGTAGGAGTTCGTGGCCGAGTTTACTGCTCCCGAGGCGAGGTGTTTGGTTATGAAAAGGATAATTTTACTGTCGTGATTAAACAACGCAGGAGTGAATGACATATTGAAAAGGTAGTCCATGCTGACACGAGGGAACAATGAACCATGGTGTTTTCTAAGGAAATTTGTTTAATTTTCAAAATTAGCAGCTTCCACGTTTACAAAAAACAAGGACAATAACAGAAGTAATAATAATTACTATATTTTTGTACACTGGAATAAAATACAGTAATAAGAACATTTGGGGTAACATGTCTACAACTTATAATAATAATAATAATAATAATAATAATAATAATAATAATAATATTATTATTATTATTACTACTACTACTACTACTACTACTACTACTACTACTACTACTACTACTACTATTATTATTATTATTATTGAAAGAGAAACCCACAAGATTCTTGTGTATAACTTGTTTACTGATAAATATGTATATATTACTATGATCTCGAGCACTTTCAGGTCCTAACTGTGACCCTTTTTCAAGAGATGAGGTAGTCAGGCTGGTTCAAGGCCCAGCAATCTTCTGGAACTTCTTCTCCCTGTGCTGTCATTTATATGATGGCTGTCCTGGTTTCCATATTTACCAGTAAACAAGTTATACACAAGAATCTTGTGGGTTTCTCTTTCCATCTTCAGAAGAAAACTGAAAGAAGTTTTTGTTTGGTTCATTATTATTATTATTATTATTATTATTATTATTATTATTATTATTATTATTATTATTATTATTACTATTATTATTGTACACTAGACAGTGACTAAGGCACGTTGGGGTGGCTGCCACGACCCACACTCAAACTATCTACTTCACATCCATCAAGTAGTAAAAATATTCATTGAAAGAGTTCAGTCACATCTGTAGAAAGTGATGACCCAATTCTTTATCCGTCTACATGGAAAAACAGGAAAGACAAACATACCCGCACTAGTATGCCAAATACGCCTACTTTACCCCGAGCAACGAACGATGGGATGGGCAATCTGACGTCATTGTCTTACCAGGGACTGCCAGAAACACACCCACCCACACACACACACACACACTATATATATATATATATATATATATATATATATATATATATATATATATATATATATATATATATATATACATAAGATAGTTTCCCGCGATGGATTTCAGAACAATGTCGTCATCTGAAAAAGATGAGTTTTTTAGAAATGTATTTATGATCAGACGGTGACAAAGTTCCTTTTGCCTAAGGTAGGCTAAGTTCTGGGACATTTTAAATCTCGACCTAATGCTCGACTAGTGTTTCACATCAAGATTAGGAGAAAACAACAGCAACAGCAACAACAGTAACATTAACAATAATATCAACAACTGCACTAACATGAAGGATAAGGAGACGAAGGCGAACTTGAAGAGACGAAAGTCATTCTCCAATTATATCCTGTAATCATCGAATGAAAGGATCAACAGTCTTAGCAAATAAACAATGAACTCATGGAGAAAATACGAGATATTACAAAGAGAACAAAAACAACCGCCCCACCCCCATCCCCAAAAAAGGGATCATCATGAGGATCCATCTGAAAATTGTTTTCAATTTTCATTTGTCAATATACCATATCTCCAAAACATTTCAGCGAAGAATTTACTATATATATTTTTTTTAATTTACTTTACATACAGTACCTTATAGATAAAACCAGACAAACGATTACAATTAAATATATACCTTCCTGCCAAGCCCATCACTGGAAGCGAAAAATACTTATAAACTGAGAAAATACACATCCAATCTCTGGCAGTTAATAATAATAATAAAAAAAAAGATTTGCTATCATACACAAATAGAATAATTTTAGAAAAAAAAAGATCATAAGGAAGATTAAATAAAAAGCAGTCATATATTCAGTTAAGGCATCCTCATCAGAGCAGTTCAAAACACTATATAAGGGCACCTCGATAATAATAGGTACGGTTAGCAACCATTCAGTTAAGCGCAATTTATAAACCTAATTTTATAAAATCGCCAAGAATAAAACTGCTATTAAAGACATGTACTAGGTTAATAGTACTCGCATCTTTACATATAAGACTCGAAATTTAATATTCATTGCACTAAGTCTGCAACTAATTTATATACTGTAGATATTTACAAAAGTGAAGATAAATTAATAAAACCTAAGATATAATGCCCGTGTTTGCTTATCAACTACTATATATATATATATATATATATATATATATATATATATATATATATATATATATATATATATATATATATACATACATATATATGTATATGTGTGTGCTTGTATGCAAAGGAGACACATCTTTGATTCTTAGACATATATACATACATATATATATATGTCTATAATTCATATACATAAATATACATACAGTATATGTCCTTATTCAACCAGTGAACAGGGATACAGAAGAAGCATCTGAAATATATATATATATATATATATATATATATATATATATATATATATATATATATATATACATATATATATATATATATATATATATATATATATATATACCTGTATATATATATATATATATATATATATATATATATATATATATATATATATATATATATATATATATATTCACAAAGCACAAAATGCAATACCAGAATAATAACAGTGAAACAACACTGATTAAAGACATCAACAGTGACAACAATGAAAAACACAGCTCACCAAGCCTGAGGGGTAGTAAAAAAAAAAAAAAAAAAAAAGAACAACCACCGCAAAAAACGATCATCACAATAATAAAATAACAAAGGCCATCAACTAACTGGAGTATCTGGAAAAATGAAACTACTTAAGCTGCAAAAGAACAGGAGCAAGAACAACAACAAAAACAACATAGCGTAGCTCACACTCCCGTTACAAACGAGACGTGAGTAGCCACATCTCCCTTTCGCAAGACTTCAGGACATAAACAGGACACCGTCAGTGAATAACAAGTAATTACACCATACTCAGGAGAGTAGAGGACGTGAACTCACGACTTTCAGGGAATAACACAGAAAGTAAATCTCTCTTTTCCTCTCGCCCGTTACATTATTCATCCATTCACCGACGTCATAACTTACTCACCATTTATTCGCGGTGAGTGAGCGTTCAAATTATGGAAGTGCGTGGTGCCCGAGACAAAACATTTCATGGAAACCATTGCCATCTTAGAAGCGATTCTCTGGCTCCGTAAGGGTGAGATCTGCGCTATTTTAAGCTGCTTATTCCTAGCAATTTCAGCGTGAGGTCAGAGGTCAAAGACTGAGTCTTGCACCCAAAATTTTTGTCAGTACCGACGCAAATTTTAAATGTCTTCATAACCTGTTCACTGTGGCGATGTCACATAGGCAAAAGCATGCGTGACTTTAATTTTGCCGAGAATGTTGAGTACTTTGTGTCAAGTCTGATGAGAGAGCGTTCATAAAATACCAGAAAACGTCTCCACTGACGACGTTTGAACTCAAAAGAGAGATGCAAACAGTACGCGTCTGGACTTCAGCTCGACGTCTAATATTGAAAATTTAGCGCGAATTAAAAGAGAGAGAGAGAGAGAGAGAGAGAGAGAGGGGGGGGGCGATGGGGGGAAAGCCGTTGGATTCTTAAATCTCATCTAGTCGCCACTGGTCGATGGGGATTCTAATTTCAGGGAGTATCCCCATCCCCCAAAAACTATAAAATATATAACCCTTGAAATTTTCCAATGATGTCTACGTTAGAAGAAATCTGTTCCTTTAAAACAAATGATAGAGAAGTAATCTTCGTACTTCAGTACTTGTTTGTAAAAAGGAAAAAGATTGCATAGCGCAGTATAAGGCAAAAGAACATGTAAAACAAATAAAATTAAATAATATAAATCATATAAAAATTAGTGCTATTTACGAACTGAAATTAAATTCTGTCCAGAGAGCTCTCAAAATTACCCCATCGCCAAGGGAAACCATTCCCCTTTGATTAATAATAATAATAATAATAATAATAATAATAATAATAATAATAATAATAATAATAATAATAATAATAATCCATAAAGATCTCATAACAGCGTGAATCACTAAAATGGTGAAGAAATCCACAGTGGTGTAAGTGTAAATATATATTAAGAATATATACAAACATATATATTCTTAATATATACTTACACTTACCCCACTATGGATTTTCTTCACCAATAATAATAATAATAATAATAATAATAATAATAATAATAATAATAATAATAATAATAATATTATTATTATTATTATTATTATTATGATAATGGAAATATCACAGAAAAGAAAGCAAAATTAAAACAACCCGCAGCTAGGGTATGATTTCCAAGGTCACATTACTTGTACCATAAGTGTGTTGATGGACATCTGAAAAAATAGCCAGTGTAAGTAGATAAAGGTCAACAACATTTTATCTCTAGGAAAATCAGCTTACGACAAGGTGGTTGGATAAAATGATACGTCTGTCTATTTCATCAATCTCTAGACATACAACGCACACACAAGCACGTACACAGACGTCTGTCCATTTCATCAATCTCTAGACATACAACGCACACACAAGCACGTACACAGACTAGACTCATGTTCAGCAATGTATCATGAACGTAATGCATTCTCACGCGTTGCAGGCTGGCGATCACGACGAGAGATGCATCAGCATGCTGAAACGCCCGAGCTTGAGAGAGAGAGAGAGAGAGAGAGAGAGAGAGAGAGAGAGAGAGAGAGAGAGAGAGAGAGAGAGAGAGAGACGCAAACATACAAACAGAACCCTACAAGTAATTCAGTCATTATGTTAAAGGAAAGTAAAATGGAAAATACAAAATTATAATCTTGCCTGATTTCTCGTATTTATCCATCCAAAAACCTTTTTCCTCAGTTTTCTCGTCACTCCACCCACAAGCACTTTACTCGATTTATCTCATCACTCCACCCACAACAGTTTACGAGATTTTTCTCATCATTTTATTCCAGAAGTCTTTACCTCATTTCTATCATTACTCCATACAAAACCGTTTTAGCAGAGTTCTTTCGTTACTCCATCCACGACCATTTTATCTGACTGCTATCATCACTCCGTCCACAAGCGTTTTCCCTGATTTCTCTCGTCAATCAATCCACAAGCATTTCACAAGATTTCGAAATCTCGTCAATCCATCCACAAGCATTTCACATGATTTCTCTCGTCAATCCATCCACAAGCATTTCACCTGATTTCTCTCGTCAACCCATCCACAAGCATTAAACCTGATTTCGCTTGTCAATCCATCCACAAGCATTTCACCTGATTTCGCTTGTCAATCCATCCACAAGCATTTCACTTGATTTCTCTCGTCAATCCATCCACAAGCATTTCACCTGATTTCTCTCGTCAATCCATCCACAAGCATTTCACCTGATTTCCCTTGTCAATCTATCCACAAGCATTTCACCTGATTTCTTTTGTCAATCTATCCACAAGCATTTCACCTGATTTCTCTTGTCAATCCATCCACAAGCATTTCACATGATTTATCTCGTCAATCCATCCACAAGCATTTCACATGATTTCTCTCGTCAATCCATCCACAATCATTTCACATGATTTCTCTCGTCAATCCATCCACAAGCATTTTACCTGATTTCTCTCGTCAATCCATCCACAAGCATTTCACCTGAATTCTCTTGCCAATCCATCCACAAGCATTCACCCGATTTCTCTTGTCAATCCATCCACAATCATTTCACCTGATTTCTCTTGTCAATCCATCCACAAGCATTTTACCTGATTTCTCTTTTCAATGCATCCACAAGCATTTCACCTGATTTCTCTTGTCAATCCATCCACAAACATTTCACATGATTTCTCTTGTCAATCCATCCACAAGCATTTCACCTGATTTCGCTTGTCAATCCATCAAAAAGCATTTCACCTGATTTCTCCTGTCAGTCCATCCACAAGCATTTCAAATGATTTCTCTTGTCAATCCATCCACTAGCATTCCACGTGATTTCTCTCGCCAATCCATCCACAAGCATTTCACCTGATTTCTCTTGTCAATCCATCCACAAGCATTTCACCTGATTTCTCCTGTCAGTCAATCCACAAGCATTTCACATGATTTCTCTGGTCAATCCATCCACAAGCATTTTACCTGATTCCTATCATCCCTTCATCCATAAGTATTTTACCTGATTCCTGTCATCACTCCGTCCACAAGCTTTTTCCCTGATTTTTCTCGTCAATCAATCCACAAGCATTTCACCTGATTTCTTTCGTTACTACATAACGTTAATGTTTTACCTGATTTTTCTCATTGTTTCATGCACCCTTTTACCTGTTTTTGTTTTTTTTTTGTTATCACCCCTACCTAATATATCTTACTTGATTTCTCTCTGCATTCTACCAAGTGTATTGCCAGAATTCCCTCATTAATCAATTCACACGTGTTTTAACTGATTTCTCTCACCACTCCACCCAAATTATTTTGCTTGATTTCTCTCCTAACGTTACCAACAACTGTTTTACCCGATTTTTTTCATCAAATCATCACGCAAGAGTTTTATCCTATGCTCTCATCACTCCATCAAAAATATTTTGCCCGATTTCTCTCATCTCTCCATCCAAATCCATTTTTCCCGTCTTCTCTCGTCACTCTTCCCTCATCCTCATCATTACATCCAGAAAGGATTTTGCTTGATTTATTTCATCGCTCCACCCACACAAGTTTTACCTGATTCCTCTCATCACCCTAACCACAATGATTTTACCTGATTTCTCTTGTCATCCTACCCACAATCATTTTAGCTGAATTTCTCACTACTACATCCACAAACGTTTTATTAGATTTATTTCATCACTTCGTCCACAAACGTTACATCCACAAACGTTTTATTAGATTTATTTCATCACTTCGTCCACAAACGTTTTGTTACTTCTCCTAACACTCCATTGGCAAACGTTTATGCAGTCTTGGAGACTCAACACCCCTGTTTCAGACATAAGTTTAAATAACACGAATTTTCCAGTCTGTATGTCCCAAAAAGCATTTCCTCTTATATCACGCGAACTTCAGTCGCTCTGATTCATGCATTATAATCAATATCTTACACATGGTTTCTCTGTCGGTTCTTTCCTAACTTTCACCAAAATTTTTGTATTCCTCTTATGATTTCCCATTTAAAATAAATATTCAGTACACATTTTTCCTGGTCTCAAGTCGCCCAGCTCTGCTCCTGTAAGTCCTCCTATTGTCTGTCTTACTTCCACAGTGGACGCCCTCCAGACCCTTTCCCAAACATGCTCAAATCTTTCCTACAAGAGCATATATCACCTTCTCCCGCACACAAGGGAACCCCCTATTTAGCCACTATGTTTTGCTAACAGCACCACTCAGGAGAATCATAACTTGTTATTTTTTTAACTTCGACCTTTGTCCATCTGTGAAGTGCTGAAGTTGGACGCGAATGAAAGAAGGTTGAAGTTGTAGAGAAGATCTGTTCGCAGAGTGTAAGTGGCGTAAGAAAGAGATGTGGGGAGGGGGTTACTATAAAAAAAAAAAGACTAAATATCCAAGGAGAATGATACTGCATGCAGACAGGGATGCATGACGTAGTGTAGGTGGGTTGGAGGGGGGGGGGTTATACGGTTTACTGTTGAGCCTTAGGTGCAGGTCTGATGGAGTTGATGTGAAAGCATGAATGTAGTAGTGACTAGTGTGTTGTTCTTTCTTTTGAACCACCCCATATTAGGGGGACACAGATTAATACTGAATTAGATATAAATATATTAATACCAATATATATATATATATAAAAATATATATAATATATATACATATATATATATATATATATATATATAATATATATATATATATATATATATATATATATATATATATATGTATATATATATATATATATATATATATATATATATATATATATAATACACACATCTTTCATCCACGAATTATCAAAGTTCTATACAACTTGGAACCATCGTTCAGTTTTTTCTTACGAGCCACACGAAACGATTTTGCGCACAAAATGATGAACACATACACGCGAACACACACACATACATATATATATATATATATATATATATATATATATATATATGTGTGTGTGTGTGTGTGTGTGTGTGTGTGTGTATGTGTGTATATAGCCACAAACATAATTCAACATCGAATTCACTATACCTTGAGAATAACTTCCACCCAAAGGGAATTATAACTGATAACTTGTGCCCCTAGGCTTGGCGTCACAGCCTAAATGTCATAATCACTAACGCCAACGGCTTTTACCCTAGCCAAGATTCGAACCTGGGCCTATGATTTACAAGCACTAAGAAACTGTAGATTTGATTTTACCATTCGAGTGTGATGAGTTTAATTTGCGAGTATAAATAACGTCGACAAAACTTCATAATTAGCCAGGCGCTGCAAATTGGCCAATCAGTTATCATTACGGAGATGGACTGATACTGACTCAAAGCACAGAACCTGAAATCGACGGATATATGTAGAGCAAAGTCGATAACAACTTACATCTCTCTTGATAGCCGGATGTTCAAGTCGGCCGTTCATCACTTTCTTAACCAAATGCCCAGCTTCGATTCCTCACCGGGGCAGAAGACCTTTCCAATCATAATTCCCTTTGGGTGCAAGTTATTCCAAAGGAATAGTAAATATTTGTGGCCGAATAATTGTAAGCATAAACAATTCACGGGTGTGTATATATATATATATATGAAGAAGATATATATATATACATACATACATACATATATATATATATATATATATATATATATATATATATATATATATATATATATATTACCCCTCAAAAAGATTGCAGTATTTAAATGCTTTCAAAACAGAATTTATTTTTCGTCCACTTTGCTATATACTGAAAAGAAAAACATGGATACATACAGCAATATCTATATCTATCTATAATACACACACACACACACACACACACACACACACACACATATATATATATATATATATATATATATATATATATATATATATATATATATATATATGTACTCACCTTGGATAATGAAAATGTTTCTTAACCTCACAGAAGTCCGATTGCAACCCTCGCACGTGTAGAATCGATTTCTCATATGCATGACATTTGAACTTCTGGCCTTTCTTGGGATCTCTTACGGTCAAGTCGACGCTGTTATTTACACGGACTGTTGCAACTAGGGAAGACTCACTGCTTAGGAGACGGACCTTCAGGTTCTGAAATATAGAAAAATACTTGCATATCTACAGTAAGACGGCAACTATATTATGAACACATTACCTAGCGCATGCGATACACATAACATCTGATTCTGTAGATACCATATACACATACATACACACATTTTATATATATAGTTTACGTATATATCTTACATAAATATACATTATATATATACACAGTTTATGTACATATCTTACATACATATACATTATATATATATATATATATATATATATATATATATATATATATATATATATATATATATACATACATATATATATATATATATATATATATATATTATATATATATACTGTATATATATATATATATATATATATATATATATATATATATATATATATTATATAATATCTATCTGTGTGCGTGTGTGCGCACTTATGCATGTATGCATAAATGTTTGGGTTTATAAAAAAGCAACAATTGCAGCTATAGGATATGCATCCATACTCTGCGAATTTTGATGCCATTATGATCTGAAAATAGCTTTGACTGACATTACCAAAAAATCAAAAGAATAAATGTTGCAAACACTGAGCATAAATTTAACTTAACCAAAGTACAATGGATCCTGAAGGAGAAATAAAAAAGATGGAAGAGAAAGTTAAACTTTACCCATCGTCTTCATGTCTCCCCGTATGTTTCACGGGAACATATCAAACTATAACCTACATTACTTGTTTAAATAGTCAATTTAAACGGGACTGCAATCAAGTACGATTACATAGCCCAGGCCTGAAGGAAAACAATGTACCAATTTCTCGAAAAAAAAAAAAAAAATCAAAATCAAGATTCGGACAAGGACCTGTGTTGCAGCAAAGGATTTGTAGAAAAGTATGAGAAATTTCTCAACCCTGTTGATCTGAAAGAAATCTACCGGAAGTGAAAGAGAAACAAACACACACCAATATAACAGGAGTTCTGTAACTACGGAAACCAGTACTCTAAGTAAAAAAAAAAAAAAAAAAAACCGGAAACGTTCTTAGCTGGGGGGGAATTACCGGAAATCTACTGGGAGTATGAAAGTAAAACTCACATTACGGGAAAAATTCTATGTTCAAAGTAAATTACCGGTAAGTTTACAAACTGAGGGGAAATCTACCGATCTACATGCCTACCTTCCATTATCTCTAAGTATCCTCATGATAAACACAGCACCAAGTACCAAATATCGAAAGGTAATTGATATCCGCCATACCTCTCTCTCCTGATCTACCAACCAGGAGTTAGGATATCAAAGATTTATCCCGATTTAAAATTAAAATCCATTTCTCTGCATTAATGGTGTACGTTGCGGCAACCAACTATATTTATAAAAAACTTCAAGTTACGCTCATTCAGTAATAAATTCCAAATACTTGGGAGTCACCTCATCTACTTACAAGTTACAGTAGGTTGACATGGCTAACATTTGTTGATTCGTTTAGATTAAGCCGGCCTTATGCCAGCTGAGGTATTTGCTCTAGTGCCTCCCATATGACTGATAAAGTATGAAAGCGAGCACGTGGCCTGCTGTGGCCCTCCGAACTCAACAGACGAGACAAAGTGACCATACGGAATCTGTACACAAGAAATTTTCGAATGTCAGGTATGGAAACATCACGATATCAATTTTTGCCACCAATGTTGGCTACCATGTGGAAATTTTGTCTGCAAGATGCTCAGAATGACAACAAACGTGCTCGTGTGAGACATCGCACAAACCAAGATGTTACAACACGTCACACTGTTTGATAAAGATTGTCGAATTCAATACAGTGTTTGATGACGCCACACTGGAGGTATGAAAGTGACATCATTCCTTTCAAGTTTAAACTAGAAGTTTTCTATTATTACTGTTGTTCAATATTCTTTCCATACTCAAAGCTAACAACATAACCTAGCCCGGTATCCAGGCGAATTTAAATAAACACGAGAGAGAGAGAGAGAGAGAGAGAGAGAGAGAGAGAGAGAGAGAGAGAGAGAGAGAGAGAGAGAGAGAGAGAGAATTGTAAGTGTTGAGGAGGCAATGGTCATGTGACGATGATTCAAGAATGAATAAACGAACCATCGACTACAGCTGTTCATGGTAGTTATTGCCAAAACCAACGACCATGACACAGAAAGGCTTTGGTGTACCCACGTAAAATCGGTTGCGTTGGTTTAGAATTGGTAAGCTGTATATCCAGTAACGACCCTTGCCTAAGGTGGCCCATGAGACTGGTATGGTTATCAAATTAAAAAGAAGCCTCATATTCACTTCTGGATTCCACACAACCCAGTGATGATGCAATATCTGGTGCTGTGGATCACGCCGTCCTTATACCAGCACATCTTGGTGACCGATGGAGACCCACAGTTGCAGTAAAATTAATGATCAAATTAAGAGCACAATTTGTTAGTGCAACTGCAGCTCTGTTCATTTTCTGTAGACGTCACATCAGCTGTAAGCAACATTTTTTCAGATTTTCTTTATTATTAACGGTGAGTTTCTAGACCTTTCCACAGCTGACACGAAATTCAGAATGATAATGAGCAGATTCGCTCAGAAGTTTCGGCAACTGAAGCGGTGAGAATGGCAGACAATTAATCAAAAACAAATGATTGGAACCACTGACTGGAATTGCAACTGTTCGGACGAAAATTACTTGAAGCACAGTGATTGGACATAAATGACCGAAGCAGAATATGAGGATGAACTGTCCCCCAGACCGGAGTTCGATCACACTGGGGGAGGAAGTTTTGGAGGCCCTTTTAGGAAAAGTTATCATGCCCCTGTTGACTTCAGCAGTGAATAAGGTAAATTGGTGGTCGGGTGATTTGGTTGGTGGCACCCGGGCTGGAAAAAAGGTTTGGAGTCACCCTTGTAAATGGAAAAGGCGTATGGTATTTGGAGATTATTATTATTGCTGAACAGAGGATGAATTATTAGCTGCCTCACGCACCATTTCAAGTCTCATCAACAGTGCGCTGAACAACACTATACACACACACACACACACACATCTCGCAACTGAAGCTATCTTAATATTCATAAGAAAATAAAAAATGTTTCATATTTCCTTGTCTTTTGATCATAAGTTCCTTCACCCGTTCACCTTGAGTTTACTAACAACATTATGATCCGAATTATGAGGTTGCTAACAGTATTACTGCCTAAGTCATATAAAACGTCAATCAAATGTGACCTTTCACAAAGTCCGGGCAAACAAACGGCGTTATCTTACAGCTCTTCGGCAATATATTTTGCTTCGTAACCTACTCCAGTTATAACTTGCTATAAGTACCATCTACTCCCTGCAAAGATGAGAGAGAGAGAGAGAGAGAGAGAGAGAGAGAGAGAGAGAGAGAGAGAGAGAGAGAGAGAGAGAGAGAGAGAGAGAGAGTTTGTTCACTTCTGATGGAGTTCTGATGGTGAATGACATGTCTTTCTGTGAATGTCATTACAAAATCATATGATAAGAATATAAGAGTCTGTGTGAGAAAGATAACTGAACGTGATGAAATATGAACAGAAGGTGATTATCCTCAATCCTGCCTCCCACCCCCCCCTCCCACATCTCTTTTTTATAATTTATTTTGATATTGTACAGAAACTCTAAGCTTTGATATTTTTCTTGGAATCCTTGTTCTCTTTCATTTCGTTTCATAATTTTCCATGAAATTCTCTCTCTCTCTCTCTCTCTCTCTCTCTCTCTCTCTCTCTCTCTCTCTCTCTCTCTCTCTCTCCTTTTATTTTCAACTTTACCCTAAATTCTCTCTCCCTCTCTTATCACGTTTCAGCATGCAACTGAATATTTTTTTCTCTCTCCCTCCCTCTTTATCTCTCTCTCTCTCTCTCTTTCGTTTTTAGAGATTTCTTGAAATTCTCTCTCTCTCTCTCTCTCTCTCTCTCTCTCTCTCTCTCTCTCTCTCTCTCTCTCTCTCTTTTATTCTCTTTTAAAATTTTCCTTTCATTCTCTCTTCATTCATATTACCTAGGGACTTGAAAATCAATCTCTCTCTCCCTCTCTCTCTCTCTCTCCTCTCTCTCTCTCTCCTCTCTCCCTCTCTCTCTCTCTCTCTCTCTCTCCAATTACTGTCGTCTTCATCAAGTAAACTGTACCTGGAGAAGCATCACAGTGTACTTGGATGGGGGGGAAGGGGATGTAAGGGGGGGGGGAAGGATTAATGAGTGGAGATGGGGTGGGGGCAGAGGGTTAGCCAAGGACATATCAGATCTCATCATTGCGATTACGCTGTACAATAACTTTAGATTAAGAGTTATTGTGTGCCTGGGGTGCAATAAGATGAGCTTATGAACAGATTCCTTTGACGGCTTCTCCTCGACTTTTCCTCTCCTTTTCATCGAAGATTCCTGTCGCCAGTTTATTACGCTGTGCGTTGTGCTCGAAGAACAATAGCACGAACATCTCTGAGCTGGGATTGTTTAGAAGTCGGTCTCTGCTAGAGCCAACTGATATTCACTGCTTGAAAGAATTTCACTGCGTGCGTAAAACAAAAATTAATTCCTCTTTCTTCCTTTTGCATAAAAGGAAATCCTTTCATTAATCAAGGTGATTGCTTAAAATTTTAAATATATGTTACAATTAACTACCAAGTTTTGTACAATGTTTTCAATAGGATGTGAAATCCACAAAATCATTTAACTGCAAATGTTTAAAATACCTCTTCTACAACTCGCCAGAGAATGAAATAGTGTTCATTCGTTTGTTTGCTTGCTTGCTTTCCTTAGATTTTAAATCTTTAGTCACAAAAATTCGCAAAGGGGGGTGCAGCAAAAACTGAATTATGCAAGAAGGAAGACACAAACTTCCTTGATCTAAATTTCTGATTTTTCGCTGCAATCAACGCTCGAGCCCTGCCTGCCTGCCTGTCTGTCTGTCTGTTTCTAATAGACTTTTTGGTCCTCGTACAGGAAGGCGGAACAAATGGAAATTAATCTAGACATATAGGTACTGTAATCCAGTCTTTCAAATGTCTGTCTGTAATCCGATTTTGACTTACATCCAGATTGGAAAAAATCGTAAGATAAAGTCTACTCTATTAATACGGTTGTTGTAATCTAATCCTTAAGTAATCTGTTATAATGCTACACAAGACTCCTGCCACTAATACCGGGATTTAGGTGACTATAAATATAAATCTTTAAATCTCCATTTCCCGAACACTCCCTTTCAGTGATACGAATACCCCAATAAAAATCCAGTTTGTCACTGAGGATTCTAACTTGAGAGATATCGAAGACAGCAACAATGAGAAGAACAGCAGATATGGAAAATAAAAAATGAAATATATGATTACCATTATATGGTATATGAAGAGTATTCAGTCTTAATTATTATTATCACTCAATTTTTGCAACATTTCCTACTAATAAGGAGTAGGAAAAAGACTACTACTACTACTACTACTACTACCACTACAGCATCTATTACCAATTCAAAATACTTTGATACTTCTTTTTCCCTTAACTAAGTCATTAAATTTCCTGAAGTCATCCATTAACAACAGACACTCCATCAAAGAGCCGTTCAAAGAATGTCCAGAACTTTCACCATCACAATGGCACAACTTTATGAGAAGAAAAAGGGAAAAGGAATCTTATCAGTAGAAGACTTTTAGATGCGTCAGATTATCCCCAGACTTCGGCTTCTATCCGCTGTCTGGTGTCTGTCGCCAGCAATTATCAACCGTGTCATTAACATGTCAGACTGCCTCTGTTTCTTGAGTCATTTATAGCTGTCAGTGGGGACCTAACATCATTCTTTGTCACGAAAGCTTTCCTACGAGTTCCTTGTACTCTGAGTATGTCCATTCATGCAACAATTATTTCATTTACAAGCTTCTAACGTACAAGTATCTTTCCAGAGTAAGGTCATCATTCAGCTAGCATTTTACCTAACAAGTTCTGTATAATACATTGCACCATTTACACAATAAAAGTTATCTACAAGCACCCCTGTTAGGTTATATTCAACAATCATGCGTCCTTCTATCTACAAGTTTCCACTATATAACAAGCAACCATTTCAAAGCAAGTTTACTTTTCATTCGCCATGCTATCTAAGTGTTTCTCCTACTCGTCAAGAAACCTATTAAAGTAAAGTCACCAGCCATAAAATACGTTTTATTAAAATAGCGGAACTTGCAGATTAAATGTTACAAGAATGAACAACTTGCATTTCAATAATTGCTTGTTGTGTTTTAGGAACGTTTAATGTTACAAGAATGAACAACTTGCATTTCAATAATTGCTTGTTGTGTTTTAGGAACGTTTTATTAAACGTTCCTAAAACACAACAAGCAATTATTGAAATGCAAGTTGTTCATTCTTGTAACATTTAATCTGCAAGTTCCGCTATTTAACTAGAAACACTTTTAGAGCAAATTCACCACTCAAGGAGTGAATTTTACCTACCAGATCCTAATACAAAACTTGGGTGCCCTTTGAAAACTAGTTATCCATTCGTGTAAGATTATACCATACAGGTTTTATAATTCAATTAAAAGCCCTTTTTGAGTAAAGTCACAGGTAAGAATAAATATCCTCTAGACGCTCTCAATACAACAAGCAACCTTACAAGAGCAAGTCCATTTCTCAAGGAAAATTTTATCTACAAGTTTCCATTATTCGGCAAGAAACCCGTTTAGGGTAAATTCACCACTCAAAAGTTCAATCTACACGTTCCTAATGCTCAGTAGTCAATTCCTACAAAGCATTCTCACCATTCTCGTAAAAATTTTTTTCTTAAAAGTTTTTACTATTCATATGGAAACGTTTTAAAGTAAATTCACCACTAAGGACGAACCTCAACCACACGCTGCTGAAAACACAACAAGGCAACCCATTAAAAAACAAATTCATCATTGAAACCCTGTCAGAGTCAGTTGTTCAACACTCAAGGTAAATTTCATTAACTCGTTCCTAATACATAACAAGCAACGCTATACAAGCAAGTTCACCATTCATGTAACATGGTATCTTGTATGTTTCTTCCTACTTAAAGAGAGGCCCTTTTCAAGTAAATTCGGCACTCTCTAAGTTTATCTACAGGTTTCTAATACAAGCCTGGGTAACCTTCAAATACTAGTTCACACATTTCTACTATTCAAAGAGAAACCCATTTCAACACAGGAGTAAATTTCATGTGCACGTTCCTAATACATGAATGATAATCTTTTAACAGCAAGTTCACTATTGATATAAGATTCTGTCTGCAAGTTCCAACTATCAACTGGAGATGCTTTTAGAGTAAATTCATAACTCAAGAGGATACAGTTTATCTTTGCGTTCCTCCCACACAACAAGCAACCCTATTAGGCTGGTATCAAAATTTATATAAATATTCTAATCATTATATAGGACCAGAATTTCATGAGTCCTACATTTCATGCGTGCTCAAGTACAAGTGGGGATTTATCAGTAATGGAAAATGTAGGGCATTTTCCTTAAGCCTGACAGATTTATTTTCGTCTGTTTAGGTAATCTGGTATCTCAACGACGGTGGCCAATGACACCGAATCGATAACAGACAATGATTGCCTTTCAACCTGTAAAAAAAAAAATGGTCTTATATTACTCAAAAAAAATTCTCATTTGAACTTGCTGAAGAACTAGATCCTCTTATTAACCAATTAAAAAACTGGAAACATTCACATTTTAGCCTGATGAAGCAACAAAGACCGCCAACAGTTACCCGTGACAAAGATTATGGGTCGTTATCAATCGTCCATCCTCAGCGATAGTGAGTTTGCCTAATGAACAATAGAAGAAATAAAGAACACCAATTGATATTTACTAAAAATATTCTCTCAGAGATACTAGTTTATAAGATGGATCGATGTGCACTGAGATTATATGGACCCTATATAACTGCTTGCTTCATCTCCCTCTCATCCTTCTACCCTGTCCTTCTGATGCAAATTATTTTTCCGTATCTTTAGGATATTAAAAATATAACAGAATGGGGAGACCTTGTTACCTATAATTAACTGAAAACTTCACTGTCACGGCCCTTCGCTTTCCTCTTTCAGTAACTCCTAGACAGAGTCTATTCACGAGAGAGAGAGAGAGAGAGAGAGAGAGAGAGAGAGAGAGAGAGAGAGAGAGAGAGAGAGAGAGACTTTCAAAACACGCCTGATGCCTCCGAACAGAACGCAGGAATGAAAACAGGATGAACAGTTCAGAACTGTGTGTGCTGTTGAACAGTTCAAATCCCGTACAATGATGAAGAGTTCAGATCCAGTGCACTGTCCAACAGCTCCGACCAGATGATATCAAGCAAATACCAATATGGAAGGAAGCTCTTCCATAAAATTTTCCTCCGCCCTTATACGAATTAGATAATTTTCATCTATGCATGACGTGGCAACGTGGGTTGGGGTGGATGGTAGGCTTATAAGGGGTCAGGGTACTTGGAATGTTGGGGTACGGGGAAGGGGCCTCCCCAAGTTCAGAGTTTATCATCGAAGAGCTTCATCCAAGAGGCGAAGCGTTCCCCTTTTGGAATTCGTTGTTGAAAGAAGATATTCACGCATTCAAAAACAATGTCCCCGTTATTATGAAGGCTCTCTCTCTCTCTCTCTCTCTCTCTCTCTCTCTCTCTCTCTCTCTCTCTCTCTCTCTCCTCGCCCCGCCCCCCCCCAAAAGTTGTTATCAGTGGGATTTCTACGAACCGGCTAGACGTGTTATCTTTGTTATCGAGCAGCTCCATACCCTTCCGATTTATGAATGGTGGGTGATAACTACAATGAGGCTTTTCTCTCTCTCTCTCTCTCTCCTCTCTCTCTCTCTCTCTCTCTCTCTCTCGCACAAACAGTTCAGTCATAAAAGCGATGAAATGCGGAACCTAAATTTTTGCGAGGGGGTTACCACACACGCTCATTTTTGTGTGTGTGCGTGTGAGTGTGTGTGTACAGGTTAAGGAAAATGCGCTCTCTCTCTCTCTCCTCTCTCTCTCTCTCTCTCTCTCTCTCTCTCTCTCTCTCTCTCTCTCTCTCTCTCTCACACAACAGTTCAGTCATAAAAGCGATGAAATGCGGAACCTAAATTTTTGCGAGGGGGTTACCACACACGCTCATTTTTGTGTGTGCGTGTGAGTGTGTGTACAGGTTAAGGAAAATGCGCTCTCTCTCTCTCTCTCTCACACACACACACACACACACACACACACACACACACACAACAGCGATGAAATAATGAACCAGAATTTTTGCGTGAAGGTTAACAGTTATTCAACTGTAACTGAAGCCTGGGTGAAATCAACTTTTAGCAATAAATAGATACAAGGTAAAATTAGACAAGTAATATATTTATAATAGATTATCAAAATTAATGCAGTCGTAGCAGAATATAACAAGTTCATAACGACTTATAACCTACCGCAGAGCATATTGTAAGCAAAAACTAAACACGTGTAGAGCCGGAGAAAATATGTATAAAGGTGAAATTATCATTCATAAAAGTAACATCATTCTCAATATACAACAAGTGACTCATTTTCAATGGCCGTTTCTTCCCGACATCATCGTTGAATAAAATGTTAAAATCTACAGCAGGTAAAAAAGCAAATGAAGAATTGTTTAAAGAGAAGAATAAAATATGGATACGCAGAGAAATGCTAACGAAAAACAATAAAGAAGCCTCTAATGATTTTAGCCGTTTCCATACTGTTACCGCCGCGTCGGTTTGCTATCGGTGCCATGTGGCACTGGTTCACAAATGGTGTCATTCAAGCTATCTGCAGTTGCCACCAGGCACACTACTTCATTCAACAACCACCATGGTCTCGTCTAAGCGTCCGTCACGTAGAACGTTTTAATGATGGGTTACCTTCTGGGATCGGATTAAGCAAAACCGCTTGTAACACCTGTCTTTTGTAACTGGTGGCATACGAGGCGGTTACTTGTGGCACCACCACCAACAGCTGTTGTTCTGACTTGCAGCGTTGGGATTAATGACTCTTTTTAAAACAGCAATGGACAAGGCTCTCTCAGACTTACATTGGAAGGCTTGTCTACAATCTACTGAACAGTTAATCAGCACTGTGTCACTGCACTATCCATAGTCATTATCGCTATTAATTTAATTTAGTTGTTATTGCTATTATCGTTTGTTCTCTGTGATTTATTTGCAAGGCTTGTCTCTAATCTACTGAAGAGTCAATCAACGACGCGTCGTCGGTGCACTCTCTACAGTTATTATTTTGATCATTTTACGTTACAACTGTTTTCATTTTACTGCACCATCTGATAACGACAGAGATCAACGCTTCGGCAAGAGTAACATTTTCTGCCAATTTCATATTAAAAATAATTTAAAAAGTACCTCATAATTCCAGCGAACTAAAACTTAACTAGAGGTACATTGAGAAAAAAAACGCCGTCAACTATTTAAGGAGGGTTTTCTAGGCTGGAATATAATTTTGCGCGCGCCACGTGTTTTGCTCCTTTGTGATGGGCAATGCAGTGAAAGAAGAATTTTGGAAATTTCATTCCACATAATGGCCAAATCTTAAAGGATCTGTGAGGTACTAAAGCAATATGAGTGAGACCACTCGTACTCTTCTGCATATCTAGTATGCGTACACTAGAACCTAACTCAATGAATACTTGAAAAAATCTAGTGTAACCGTTTTCATTTTCTTTCTAAACCGGAGTGTAAAATATTGTTTTATTCCTTTGCTCTTGTGGAGGATAGCACTGCAGCGCCATATCCTGTAATTTGCAATTATCTTGACCCCACCACCGTCCCTTTGTGTAGCTAATTTCGTTGACAGATAGTCGAAATAGTTAAAGTTTTTGAAGGTCACAGTCTGAACGAGAATAAATAAGAACAATAACAATATAACTCTACAAAAAATATTCCCAGTCACCATTATCACTATCAACTATACAAACAACAACAACAACAACATGACGATGAAACTCGGGTACAGACCGGGCGAGGAAGAGTGGAGGAACCTTGTAGAGGAACCGCCGTCCTCCGTCGGATAAGGGAGAGAAGAAACTTATGCGCGGAATAAGAATGAATGAGAAGAGAAAGTATGTGAATGTCTGGCAGCTATTGCTTGGTACTCCAGGGTTCCCATGGGAACCTCCTTCCTCGTAAACGCTAATTTGCATAAACTACTTCTGCAGCGGGGAATGAATGGAGCGAACAGTCTGAGGGCGTCAGCCGGGAAATGCGAAGAAAAATTTTTCGTTTTTTCTTTTTTTTTTTTCTTCTTAATATTTTGTTTTATTACTTAAATTTTCATGGGTTTGATCTCGTGGGAATTTTTGTTGAATGTGGATTTATGTTCTTTTGCTCTTAGTGTGCAATGTTTCTTTTTATGGTAGTAATAATTATATGCTTTACTTTAACATTGACTCTCATTTCTTTCTGTTATGGTTATTACCATTGATGTCATTGTTATTCCTGACCTTTGAAAGTAACTACGTTGTTGTTTTTGTTATCAATAATAGTACTGTTATCATTACAGCTACATGTTCTTTTTTTTTTTTACTTTTTTATCAATGTCGCCCTTGCTATTACTACAGCTGCATTTCCTCTTCAGGTAAAATGTTTTATTGACTTTTATTGATTTATTGACGTTTCCGTTACCTCGATAAGCTAATCTGATAAGATCTCCTATATTTCACTTTAAAAATCCAGAACGAATCCCAACTTAATCTCCCAATCAAGAGAGGTCGCGAGAATAATGCATGAATGAAAACAAAAACTGACGTTTTACGCAAGTGAAAAGCCTTTTCGAATCTGAGAAAATAATAGTGCTCGCGTAAGCTGCTGCTGCTGCTCTCTCTCTCTCTCTCTCTCTCTCTCTCTCTCTCTCTCTCTCTCTCTCTCTCTCTCTCTCTCTCTCTCTCGTTTCCATCTGCTCTGTCTATTTTCTTTACAATTCTTTGTACAATATCTCTCTCTCTCTCTCTCTCTCTCTCTCTCTCTCTACCTTTTCCATCTGGTCTGACTATTTTCTTTACATTTCTTTGCACACACATACACACATATTATCTCTCTCTCTCACTAATTACCATTCAACAAACAGCACAACTTCCGGAATGCTTTGATATAAGTGTCCTCACTGCGTCTGGAATCGCGTAAGTGAGAACCTACCATCTAAGGGCGGTGGACTAAAAAAAACATTTTACTGGCAGATTTTAGCATCTTGTCGTCATAGTTTGTACCAGGTAGCTATTATAATACTTTGCGCTCAGCAGGTGCAACGCTGAAGCCATGAATAATCGTTAAGACGATGTCGCACGAGCGAGAACACGAGGACACGCGGCTTCATTTATTTGTTATTTATTCATCTGTTTTTACAGCAGCCAGTACTGAACTCCTCGGTTAGAATATCGGCAGCAGGATGCCGGGAAGAGAGAGCACAAACGAGCACCTACCGACTCAACTGTCTGCCAGGATTATGCCGTTCATTTCACAGTCACGTGAAGTAAAACAGAGGAGACGGTCTTCTTTTTTTTTTTTTTAAACATTTCTTCCTCCAGTCTTTCTCTCTGGGTCCGAACGGAGGCTATTTATGGGACGGCCTTGTTACAGAGAAGACGGGTCAAGGAGGGGTGGATTTATATGGGTACAACGGGTACGGTTAGAAATTAGGGACGTCTTAGATCTCGGCTTAGAAGGGTCCTCCAGATATCCTGTAGACTTCGCATGACGGGATAATTCAAGTGGTTGTTGAGCATCTCGAATAAACCAGGAACCGTCCGATATATTCTTCTGAATTTACGGCCACTCAACTTTTATCAAATACACTGAGGGTACGATCGCGTCTTCTTTCATTCTACAATTATCATTTTATTATTATCATCTGAGCCTTTTATAATTATCAATATCGTTGTTACAAACTGTCAGTTAGTCCCGAAAGCCTCCCAAATGTATTTCTCTCCAATGCATTATTTATGGCACTGATGCTAAATGAAATTTATTATTATTATTATTATTATTATTATTATTATTATTATTATTATTATTATTATTATTATTACTTTTCTGCAAGGCTGGAGCCACCACACTATATTCCTCATGCATGTACTTCCATGGTACGTTTACTTTACGGATATGGCATTAAACCTAAATAAAATTATTCCATAGCCATGACTGCGAGAATTACAAGAAATACCATGAATGTACGTCAAGAAAATGCTAAATGATCAAAGCATGTACTTGGATTCTGCAAGATAATAAGTGTATATATAAAAGATAGCTTTTTTCCTGTAACTGATATATCAGAATTTCACATGCACATTTTTAGGAGCGGTTCCTTGGTGCTACTTTGTAAATTTCCGGCAATAGTCACAGAAAACGTTTAATACAATAAAATTATATAGTATATTTGCATATACCTATTAGCTAAAATCTAATTAATCATAACCATTAATTGATATTACATTCATAATCTCTCTCTCTCTCTCTCTCTCTCTTTCTCTCTCTCTCTCTCTCTTTGATTCTAGTATTGCAAATGGTAG
>JANJGK010007862.1:0-10000 GCA_039081455.1 Macrobrachium rosenbergii
GAGACCCTATTAAGATGGTGGAGAACCTTTCAAAAAGCTGAACATGTCAAAAAAGGTATTTAACCTGTCAAGAAGGTGGAGAACATATTAAGAAGGTGGAGAACTTATCACAAAGGTGGAAAAACCCATCAAGAAGGCATATAACCTATCAAGAATTGTAGAACCTATCAAGGAGATGGAGAACCTAGCAAGAAGGTGGAGAACCTCTCAAGAAGGCGTAGAACCTATCAATAAGATGGAGAACCTGTTGAAAAGGTGGAGAACTTACTAATAAAGAGGGGAATGATAGTAGGTTGGATAAAAAAGAAACAGCAAAGAGAGAGAGAGAGAGAGAGAGAGAGGAGAGAGAGATGAGAGAGAGAGAGAGAGAGAGGGAAGCGGAATGATATTGCGTTGCTCTCTCTCTCTCTTACACACAATGGTTCACACGTTCACCCATTACAGGAAAAAAGCAGCTATTCCTGATTTCATGAGCTTGAAAGCTCTTCCACCTATTATGCCTTAAAATTCTTCAGGATGCTTTATATTACAAGTAACGCTGACATTATATTATTATAATTAATAATGTTTGATACGTCTACTCCAAGTACATTGGAGGAATAGCGAAACCGATGCAATTTTGAGAAAGGATTGTATGAATGATTTTATTTACAAAAACTTGCACACTCTGTATGAAGCATTCACACACAAGTACATCCGTTGGCTAATAACGTATCATTTATAATTCCCCTTTAGGGATGTTATTCCCGAGGTAGAGTGAATTAGATATTAACGTTATTTGTAGCTTAATATTTGTTAATAAAAATTGTCACGGTGCGTGTGACAAAAATTCAAATATTTACATAATGTACAGTATATTATATTGTATATATACTGTGTGTGTACAAATATACTTATCTGAATGTATAGGAATAACCAGTGTTACAATGTTAAGATGAAATCGAATAAAAAGATAATTTGTCAATTCCCCCCCCCCCCCCCAAAAATAATAAAAAATAAAAGATTAGTCCGTAAACAAACGAATCAAACAAGATATACGAGGAAAGATTTCCTCCTCTATCGAAAGGAACGAGGAAAGACTCCTAGAGTCCGAAGGCTCGCGGATCTACAATCCTGTAAACCCTATGGAGGCCAGATAAGCCCTTGACTCGGGAATCCTTCCAGACCGCACTTATCGCTCTTCGTAGGACTTTGGCATTTCAAGGATTCTGGGGACTGTTATGGTAAATATTTCATCAGGAAATGAAGATTTGGATTCCGGAAAAAAATTAAAAAGACTCCAGCCATTCGGGGCAAAAGAGTAGTGACAGTCTTCCACTTGGCGACCATAGATTGTAACTCACGTATACATACACACACACACACACACACACACATAATATATATATATATATATATATATATATATATATATATATATATATATATATGTGTGTGTGTGTGTGTGTGTGTGTGTGTGTGTGTGTGTACGAAGTTCAGTATAGGCAAAAAGTTCCTCGATTTTTAGTCGATATCGTGGCTATGTCACAAGATAATTCATAAATAATGCATAAATATCGATTGTCCTTTTGAAAGACGGTATTTGAACAATAAAGACGTCCCCTGTTTATATTAATGAGATGTTATCTCATTCACCTCCGAAATAGAGAAAATAAACCGTAATATATTGTGATTTATAGCTTAGCATTCCGATACATGGTCATTCCGGTAAGGCTGAATTGGTCACAATTTTACATCTTAATTTGGACATTTTTCGGTACCATTACTACATACACACACACACACACACACTAAGGCCAAGCTAATTAATTTAATGAAGAGAAAGTACAGGAACCATACTCATGAAGGTTTGGCCTTCAAAGAAAAACAGTAATTGGAATTGAAATATATAAAACTTAGGTCAAAGGCTAAGCGCTGGGACCTAAGAGGTCATTCAGTGCTGAAAGTGAAATTGACAGTAAAAAAGGCTTGAAAGGTGCAACAGGAGGAAAACCTCTCAGTTGCACTATGAAACACTTGTTAAGGGAAGGTGGAAAGTATGATGGAACAATGAGAATATGTACGGAGGTACCGTAAAAGGAATGAAAGGGCTTGGGGCTAAGGACCGAAGAGACGCTGCATAGAATCTTAAGCAATGCCTACAGTGCACTGCGTGAGGCGCACTGACGGCACTACTTCCCTACGGGGTAAAGAATCCTCATGCTGGGAGGATATGCAAAGTGAACGGAATTCATTCATAGCAATCCCAAAGGAAGTGTCAATCCATTCAACCTGGAGGTTTAAAAATGCAACCATAATTAGTATCGTCTTCACGTAGGCCTAGCAAGCATAAAATAAATATGTTAATATACTTTCCAATCGATGAATCAACCAGTCTCTGGCAGGGAAGGCAAAGAAGCTCTGGGGCTTGCAGTAAATATCTGATAATGCCACCTAGTTACCATCAAAGGCAGTCTTGGTAACCAAATACTTTTATGATCTCGATATCCACATTAACTGAACCTATTATTACTATTCAGAAGATAAACCCATTTCCATATGAAACAAGCCCACAGGGGCCACTGACTTGAAATTCAAGCTTACAAAGAATATGGTGTTCATTTGAAAGAAGTAAGAGGACGTAAAGGGAAATACAAGAAGAAGAAATCTCACTAATTGAAAAAGAAAAAAACAATTAATTAATGAATAGATAAAGTCGTAGTTAAATTATTAAAACACAAGGAGAATTATATTAGGATAGCAATGCAATGCATCTTCGCTTGAACTTATGCAGTTTCAAATGCACGACATCCTCAGTAGGGAGGCTGTTCCACAGTGCAACGCTGTGAGGAACACAGGACCTCGGTAACTGAGGAATTCGACAGCTAGGCACATTTACTGCATATTGGTGCTTCTGTTCAGCGAAAATGGTTGCTCTCTCTCGGCAGGAAAAGGGGATCAGGGGTCAATTGTGAATGTGAAAGATCTCTGTCAAAATATAACTTATGAAGTCAACAAAATACCCAAGGAAAAGGTTCATGTGAAAGACAACTTGTCCAAAATTATATTGATACCACGACTAACAGCTTTTGAAATTGCAGTAACTCGTAGGAAAACCGATTCGTTTCCAAATTCCAGTCCAATTTTCCTGGAACAAGATTGCGTCACACGCTCCAATCAAACTCGTTAATAACTCCCTCAGAGGATCCTTTGGCCACTGAAAGGATCCTACGAGCAAAGGACACAGGGGAGTCGGAGAGAAGCGTCGAATGGTTAACAAACTTAATATTATCTCAACTTCACTTGCGGATGGCGGGGGGTGGGGGGGGTGTTAGGGACAAAAGCTGATCCGATGACAAAATAACGCCATATGTCGACTGCTGATGAGCTCAGATAATTAAGAAAAGTATTTACCGTTGTTGGTATGCTTAGTAAATTCAAGTTAAATTACAAGCTTAATAAATTTAGATTATTTCCTGTAGGAAAGTTTACATATAATACGCACTGGTTATTTTGCTCCAAAATTAGCTTCCCCCTGGTAAGGATGAATTTTTTTGTCTTGACTCACAATGCCAGAGAGCAACGTGAGTGGAAAATCAATACCCCAGAACAGTATAAATCTTTTATAGTATTCTTAGAATGCTATAAATCATGTAATACCACAGGGGTTGAAACGCTTGCCCTAAATATATATATATATATATATATATATATATATATATATATATATATATATATATATATATATATATATATTTATATATATTTATATATATATATATATATATATATATATATATATATATATATACATATATATATATATATATATATATATATATAGAATCATAATGGAATTAGAAATGGAATATAAGATATAGGCCAAAGGCCAAGTGTTGGGACTTATGAGGTCATTCAACGCTGAAAGGGAAATTGAGAGTAAGAAGATTTGACAGGTGTAACAGGAGGTAAACCTTACAGTGGTACTATGAAATAGTTGTCAAGATCGGGTTGATGAAAGTATAAGATAGAAGAAAGAGAACATGAACGGAAGTACAGATAAAGGAATGAAAGGGGTTGCAGCTAGGGGCTGGAGGGAAGCTGCAAAGAACTTAAGCAATGCTTACAGTGCACCGCGTCAGGTGCACTGATGGCAAGTTTAATTTCGTTTCTGGGCGTCAAAATGTCCTTTTTTATAGAGGCAGAAGCACTCGTACACTTTCAGATCTGTCTACATATAATTCAAGTGTTTTAAAAGCTACATGAATGATTCTCCAGTCACTCAGCAATCAGTCAGTACCATGAGAAAGTCTGATCTCGTCTTGGAAAGAAACTAAGATTGAGTAGAAGTCCCAGGGAAGACGACATAATGGTGCTTACAAGGCAGCGTAGGATTTTGGCCTTTATTCTTTCTACCCAACATTTTCCCCTCTCCTTTCTCCCCTGAGAGAGAGAGAGAGAGAGAGAGAGAGAGAGAGAGAGAGAGAGAGAGAGAGAGAGAGAGAGAGAGAGAGAGAGAGAGAGAGAGAGATTTCCCTAATAAAATTCATGTTTAACTTAAAAAAAAATGCTTATATAGTTGAAAAGAAGTTATACAGCTCTCATTAATAAAAAATTATTTCCCAACGGCCACTAGGATTAATTTTAAAATATTAGTGTATAAAAACACACAAATAATGAAAAGCACACGAACAACTAAACAGGCGATTTGGATGTTCCAATTTGCGTTTAGCGAGCAGAAGATTAATTGAGTAGCGTTTTTCGAAAAGTAAAATGTGTGATCTGATAACGAGTAACACTGGAACTAATTTCGGATCATTTGTAGGAGTAAATTCTAATGAATTAACAGACGCGTATATCAGCCAGACTCTCAGTAAATGAGCTCCCAACCTAATTATGTAAACCGAAAGCAAGATTCGATTCCTAACAAATGACTTAGTCCAAGAGCCCACCATGATTTATTTCCCGGAAATGTTCTCAATGAAGGGCGTAACGTTTACCCATTTTTCGCTTCAGGGATAATTAGTGTCTCCCGTTTTGTTGTGGAAGAGGAAATCGATTTAGTCCAAGAGCCCACCACAATTTATTTCCATGCAGTTTTCCAGATGTCTAATGGATATTTCTTGAAAAGGTTTACAATGGGGTATTCAGAACAGGAGCTCTTACATTTTGAAAATAATAATTGTTATGAAATGACAAACTTTATCTGGGGCAGACACTCTCCATGACACTGTTGGCATCTGCTTTAAAAACATGCCAACTGATTAGACTAGGAAAATTATGGAGCCAATAACCACAGAACAGGTGGTAGCAACTCAAAAGTCACTTGAAAGAAAAAGATAGTTTAGAGCACCAGAGAGACACACAGTGCCATATAAAAGAAGACCATTCCTGTCTAAATTTAGATAAGTACAAACAATGGATCCACCTTCCAACCTAGAAATAGCTATGAATTTAATATGGATTATATGTTGCCATTTGAGATCTTATATACAGATTGGCAACATGGAGAACACTGCACTTGCGCCAACTAAACTGGGTGTAGTAAGAGTAACCTTACTGTGGTCTCAAACTATCCCTTTTGAATGTGGAGAGACATGTGGCATTGTTACACATGATCTTGCAGTTGCAAAGCCAGCACTCCAGATGCAAGCCCAAGAGTCACAAAAGTTTGATAACATCTTGATTTGTTTTGGTGCCTTTCACATCTCAATGGCATACTTCACTGTACTAGGTATTTTGGATTCCCCATGTGGTCCAGAGATTCTTCCCTTAGCCCTCTCTCTCAACTGAGGTTATTAGTGAGTTAGTGAACAATCTAAACCAATTTACAATTCATGAAGATGCTCTACACTGCCTCAACACCGGGAAGGCTGTGTCTGACAGTGTGGAGGATGATCTACTTCTTCAGAAAGACAAAGGTTCTGCATGGCGTCAGGAATTTGTAAATGACTGCAAAGATGAATGTGGATGCTTTGAAAGGGCAATAAAGAGCAGGAAAGTGGAAATTGTACTCAAGAGGCACTTAAAATAGGACAAAAGACAAACAGGTGTGTTAGGCAAAATGCACCAGAGGTATATTCAAAAACCTACTTTACCCAGCAGAAACACAAGAGGTTAACCTTGCTTTAGTGCTGTCTTATCCACTCACTCCAGTCCCATTATCATTGTGCCACATCACTGATGATATTAACAAGACCTGTAAGAGTACAATAATGGACAAGTTAGAAAGAATGAGAACAGCAAACGACACAGCTGACAAGGGCTATGTGTATATCATTGATGCTATGTTCTTCCTTCGTACTTTGAATCCACCTACTATCTTTGGAGATATGACAGTGACTGTACTCTGATAAGTATGCGGCAATTGCAAAGATTGTACATCTTGTGTGTAACATTTATCCTGAGGGCCCCACCATCAAAGAGAGTGAGCAGGATTATCGTGGACAGTCTGAGATTTCATGCAGGACTGTAGCCCTTCACAGAAACGACCACAATATCTTAACAACACTTTGCACTGAACAAAATTTAAAAGGGAGTTTGTGAGGTTTTGAAGGGATAAGTGGACCTCATGAATACGAATCTACTCTAAGTGGGCATCAGCTGTACTTTGGGGTGGAGTAGGACCAACTAGGACAGGTCGGCTAGCCAGGGGATTAATGATGAATCACCCGGGTCGACCATGTAAAGAGAGCCATGGCCCATGATTTACAGGTTGTAAACAAAGGACAGTTAGCACTACTGCAAATATATACATGACAAATTTCTTTTCACTTATTGAATATTTGATTTATTCTGAGTAACTTTCATTTCAGTTTATGTAATGTTTGTCTGAGATATATTTAAAACAATAAAAAGATAGATGTTGAATATTGGAAGTTTAACCCTCTACTACTGTCAGAAAAATGAACTTTAGAGTTGTAGCATATGAGGCTGTATTTTTTAACAAGTTAACTTATACTGATAAAGCATGTAACTAGTAGACTACCATTAAAATAAAATTAATACAAAACTGAAACTATTAACACATTGTCACGATGCGTATCAAGTACCTGTCTATTACACAACTAATCTCAAAATTCAAAAATATACCTCACTTCAGCCAGTAAATCTTTTTTGAAAGTTAAGTCACTGATATATGGAAAGGTTGCAAAGAAATTCATTTTTTGTACTGTTAGGACTTCAGGTCTTTTAGAGAAATGCTTATTTAGTAACTGATTTAACTTTCTATACACTAGCCTGGAGGTAACTGTTTTCCCTCCAGGCTAGTGTATAGAAAGTTAAATCAGTTACTAAATAAGCATTTACGAAAATTATCCATGAACATTTCCCAGCCATATCAGCCAAATTAATTCCCAAAAATCCTCTGAGTATTGGCTCTTTGTTTAAGATAAAGGATCAGCTGTGTCCTTATATGTCCTCTGGTGTCACCTATAAATATACTTGCCCTAAATGTATTTCAGGGATTTACGTAGGATCCACCAGTAGGCTTCTTAAGGTGCGCATTGATTCACATCGGGGAATTAGTTTCCGCACAGGTAGCAGAATCTCGAACCCAGAGCACTCCAACATCAGGAACCATTCAAAACAATGTAAAACCTACATTGAGAACAAAGATTTTAGCGTCATCGGTCATACTGCCAACCCTCAAGACTTAACAATCTTAGAGTCGTTATTTATAAAACAACTTGTACCATCATTAAATACTCATATATCCGCTGGTCAACTGTATTTAGCTTAACTCCTTACTGTGGTGGCTTCTTTCCATTTAGTTCTTTACTGTTTCACCTCTAAGTTGGTTGTGTTTTTATTCTAATTTATTTCATTTTTACTGTAACATTTTAAATGTATTCTAAGACTGTACTTATAACTGTTTTTATGTTTTTATTTTTTATGTTTTTATCTTTTCTTGTGCACAGCCCTGAAGATGTAATTCAGTACAAAATTACGAAACGTTGGTTTTAAAATAAATAAGACAGCCTAGTGATGTGTGGTTTTCGTCCGTCTTCCTCTGGATATGCTTCCTCGAGTATTTCCCTGTTTCCTGTATCACTATATATATATATATATATATATATATATATATATATATATATATATATATATATATATATATAATGTATATATATATAATGTATATATATATATATATATATATATATATATATATATATATATATATATATATATATATATATATATATATATATATATATATATATATATATATATAGAGAGAGAGAGAGAGAGAGAGAGAGAGAGAGAGAGAGAGAGAGAGAGAGAGAGAATCTAACAGTTACTTAATTTTAACTTGTATCCTCATCCCCAAGACCCATAATGAGAAATATAATAAGCAAATCATTCTCAATATGACGGTCAGACTTCAATACCTATACTAATTTTATGACGCAGGCATTCTTCCTTCCCTCTTCTTGTTCTTTTTGATTTTATCGACCCATTTTATTTTTCCCAGTACATTGTGTCAACAGTTCAAGGGACGACAAGCTCCGGAATTATTGTTAAAATGGGAAATCTCATCAAAAATTAATTTCCTTATTTAATTAGTCCAGTGTTCAATGTATATCATTCTTTAATATATGAATTTATGAATTTTCATGTAACAATTTTCTTCAAATTGTTTCCATATACCTCACAATAATAATCTCAAGTAAATCATTCTCTTTTCACAATTGTACAAATGCTCAGCAAACAATAATTACATTATTATATGCACCCCTGTAGGGAGGTAGTGCCGTCCGTGCACCTCATGTCTTTGCAGCGTCCCTTCGGCCCCTAGCTGCAACCCCTTTCATTCATTTTACTGTACCTCCGTTCGTATTCTCTTTCTTCCATCTCTCTTTCCACCCTCCCTTAACAGTTGTTTCACGTCGCAACTGTGAGGGTTTCCTCTTGTTACACCTTTCAGACCTTTTTGCTCTCAGTTTCCCTTTCAGCGCTGAATGACCTCATAGGTCCCATCGCTTGGCCTTTGGCCTAAATTTGAAATTCATTCCAAGAGAGCATCGGGAGGAGGGAAGCCATAACAGATGCTAACCGTGTCTCCTCTGCCACAGGGAGCGACGTGAACAGAGAACAAGCTGTCAGTTATAAACCAGCACTTGTAGTGTCGATCAATAATTACGGTTTAGAGAAGTACTATGGTGTGTTGCCGGTTCAAAGCAGGCATGGACCTGTTACCATTATTATTATTATTATTATTATTATTATTATTATTATTATTATTATTATTATTATTATTGTTCAAAGGATGAACCCCGCTCATATGGAGCCAGCCCACAGGGACCATCGACTTGAAATTCAAGCTTCCAAAGAATATGGTGTTCATTATGAAGAAGTAACAGCAGGCAAAGAGAAATGAAGAAAGTGGAGATCACTTATTAGAAAAAAAAAGATAAATAAATAAATAAATAAATAAATAAATAAATAAATAAATAAATAAATAAAAATATAAGCAAATGATTAAGATACAAGGAGAATTATATTAGGGTAGTCATGCATTGCATCTTCGCTTGAAAAAGGAAACTACGTACAACCACTGCATTTCAATGAAATCCGTGACTCTGATTCCATACCATTTCTCTCGACCGTTCCTCTGCCTTTTCTTCAGAGGCCTCGCTTCGTCTCTTTTCCAGTGCTCTCTTTTGTTACCTCCTTTTCCATCCTCTCTCTTATCATGAGCGTGGATTTATCCAGTGTTTCATCTTCACCTAAACGCTAATTGAAATTCATAGATTAAATGTTTTTTTTTTTATTTTTTCACTTTAGTTCTTACTTGGTTTTTATTCCAAAGACTTTCTCTTTATTTATTTTTGTGTAATAAACTGCTTGCTTATAATAAAAAGAAGAATTTATGGATAAAAATTAAGTAAAGAAATTCATTTTACTTTCTGCCTTTCTGTTTGTCTGAATATGTGTCTGTCTGTCTGTCTGTCTCTCGACAGAACATGCGAATGCCCTATGGCGCGGCTGAACAAACAAAATGTTTCCATCAGATCAAACC
>JANJGK010007862.1:15000-27500 GCA_039081455.1 Macrobrachium rosenbergii
GTTTATCATGACCGATGGTACTCAGTATTTGATAGTTTTATACTTTTTATCAATTTTGTTTTTGCTCTCTCGTCAGCTTTTTTTCATTCTCATTATTCTATCTTCTTTTCCACATGCTCTCCATTTCATCGGATTATCGTCTTTCTCCTTTGCATAGAGTGGGAGTAGAGACTGATAACGCTACAGAGTGACACCACAATCTCTTTGGCTTCTTTTAGGCCTAGTCCTCCCGGGTGCCACTCACCTTCCGTTTTGTTGGCACTTAAGCTAACCCTCTCTTACTCATCCGCTTCTCCTTGGCGATGAAGCTGTGCTTTAACATCGCATCATGGGATATGGTGACGTATGAGAATGTGTTGTGGCCATTTTTTCAGATTTTTCTTTATACAGAGCTTTCTGTTTTACTGCCATGCCTTATTCTCTGGTCTGCATAAGTTCATACTTTCTTTTTTATGTTGGAAAAAGAGGGAACTATTTGGTAAGTTGTTTCTTTTCGTTCATGTTTTGTACTATTTCTGTTTACCTATATGTGATTCGTTTCTCTCTATACTTTTGTTTTCTATTCCCACTTCATTTGCACTCCTCATAAATGCCAGTTTATTGCATTGCTTTTGCATAGATATGGAAAGTCTACCTCTCATTTCTAAGGGTATATTAGATGCAAATTTAATTCGTTTTTTCATTAATAGTTAGATAACTTTATAAATGAATATCCTAAGGATATCCGGATGCACTTAGCAGACTTATACCAAACAAAATTTTGTCAAGTATATATATTTTTTGTAGTATGCAAGAATTCATTTTATAGTTACAGAAATTTTTAGATATTCCACCTAGTTATTTTGAATACCGTTTTCTTTCTTTCTTTCTTATAATCTTCTGCTGAAAACCCTTATGGACAGAGTCAGCAGACTATAAACACAGGGGTCTCCAATGGGGACGCAGTCAACAGAGAAAGACAAGCTCAAGGAAAAGGTGATAAACAGATAAATATGAGGGAACAGAAAATAAAACCGATACACCTGATATTCAGGAGACGTCAGCAGGAGTAGGAATAATTTATAATTACTCCCAAACCTACGGACGTCAAATGTGAGTTATTATGATTATGAATGGATTTTCAGAGTTGGTATCTTGTGTGTGTGTGTGTGTGTGTGTGTGTGTGTGTGTGTGTGTGTGTGTGTGTGTGTGTGTTTGTGTGGGATTGGAATATAAAATTTAGCCCAAAGACCAACTCTGGGACCTATGAGGTCATTCAGCTCTGGAAGGGAAATAGTGAGTAAAAAGGTTTGAAAGGTGTAACAGGAGGAAAACATCGCAACTGCACTATAAAACAATTGTTAGGAAAGGGTTAAGGAAAGTAAGTTGGAAGAAAGAGAATATAAACGGAGGTACGGCAAAAGAAATGAAATGGGTTGCAGCTAGGGACCGAGGGGATGCTGCAAAGAGCCTTAAGTAATGCCTACAGTGCACTGAGTGAGGTGCACTAAGTTCAGTATACCTTAGTTTAACCAGACCACTGAGCTGATTAACAGCTCTCCTAGAGAGGGCTGGCCCGAAGGATTAGACTTATTTCATGTGGCTAAGAACCAATTGGTTACCTAGCAACGGGACCTACAGCTTATTGTGGAATCCGAACCACATTTAGCGAGAAATGAATTTCTATCACCAGAAATAAATTCCTCTAATTCTTCACTGGCCGGCCGGAGACTGCACTGACGGCACTATCACTTTACCGGGAGTGTGTGTGTGTGTGTGTGTGTGTGTGTGTGTGTGTGTGTGTGTGTCTTTGTGCTGGTATCTTTACGCAGTTTTCACAGCGACTCTAAAAGACTTATGTGTAAACATAAAATTCAAGGAGCTATATTCCTTTTATTTCGCCAAAGCCTTTCACCATTACGTAGTTCTCTGGCGGGCTTAACAGCGGGGGTGCGGGGGGGGGGTGCGGAATGCGTCCCTCTGCTGTCTTTTGCTTTTTATGGCTTTAGTGGTTTTATAGATTTGTTTTTTTTTAATGAACGGAACATCACAAGAGGTTACTGTCCTGTTGTCTTCCATTATTGTTGAAATTCAAGATATTTTATTTTGTTTATCTATAGTCTTTGGTTTGTTATATCACGGCCATAGCTGCTTGGAATTTCTAAGAAAAAAAAAAAATACATATATATATATGTATATATATATATATATAATATATATATATATATATATATATATATATATATATATATATATATATATATATATATATATATATATATAACTATAAATCGTTGTCATATTCAATTATGTGTGATGCTTTCTTCACAAGTGTTTTAATATTATTTTGCTTATTGATTACCGTTGGTTTTTTTTTTGTCACAACCCTAATTTTTTTCCCTATAAAAAATATTGAAAATATATAATAAAAAATCGTTGTCGTATTTAATTGTGGGCGGTGCTTTCTTCAAAATGATTTTGAATTTTGCATTTTGCTTATTTATAGCCTTTGGTATGTCTTTCCATAACCAATACTTTTTTTTTTTATTTCTGAAGAAAAAAAAAACATTAAAAATCATCGTTGTCATATTCAATTATGGGTGATGCTTTTTTCACAAAAATTCTTCCTAACTGGATTATCTAAAACTGAGACATTCTGAAAGAAAAGGGGTCTTTGATGGAAACTAATTCACTTTTAAGTATATGTATTTACTGGCTTCATTATCTGCAAACATTTTTAGTACCTAGGAAGCCATATTGGTCTGAAAACAAAGCAGGAACTGAATACTCTGACATTTGAAACATCTCATCTCCAAAGCTTCCAGGACATTTTACCATTGCTCTAGGCATGAGCCAGCTATTGTGTGTGCGTCTACCTTCAATCAAGATGAGAATGTCCTTGTTTCTAAGTATTGCATACATTAAAGTTAGTATTCGTTATCCCCAAATTCAATCTTTCACTCAAGGCATTATTCTCACAATCTAGCACTTAGGAAACAGATGGCATCAATAAGCATATCGTCTGTTTTGGTGAAGAGGGAAAATAATATTTCTGGCCTGCATCCTTCGACAGGAATCTGAAGATCTTCGCTAAGAGAGAGAGAGAGAGAGAGAGAGAGAGAGAGAGAGAGAGAGAGAGAGAGAGAGAGAGAGAGAGAGAGAGAGAGAGAGATACTACAGCCACTATAATCTCCGTGATTATTACAGCTTGAAATTTTTATAACGTACAGTGAGCTCGATGTGAGAAGACCAGTCTTCTGCCAAAACGGCCATAATAATAATTGCTCTTAATAACCTTCTCCTATCATTCAAAACCATAGGATAGAAAGATTAACAGACGAGATTATGAATAGTTAGGAGTAATAAGGAAGAGCAGTAAAAGAGGGATGGGAGAGATAATAAACACTAAGTAGTACAGGACAAGGAGTACTAGGGGAAGGGCAATAAAAGAGGGATATTAAAGATAATAAACGCTAAGTAGTAAAGGAGAGAAGAGGAATAGATGGAGGGTTTGATTGTAGGAGAGAAACATAAAGTAATCGCGGTGACTCCTAATGGCATGGCTCTACCCGATCACAAATGACCTCACTGAGAGTTGCCTTGGCTATTTTGCTGGAGAGTTTTGCAGCTCTCTCTCTCTCTCTCTCTCTCTCTCTCTCTCTCTCTCTCTCTCTCTCTCTCTCTCACCAACAAATCCAAATTAGAGCTCAAACGATCGACATGAATGCAATAAGCGTTTTATACAGTTTACTGTTTTCGATATCGGCGCTAAAAAGGGACGTCATGTGAACTTCTTTCAGGATATTTGATGCAGGAATCTTTTGTGTGTGTGTGTGTGTGTGAAAGACTTGACTGCGAGGCATTATGACGTGTCATAAAATATAACAGATATTCTGCTAACAGACACACTAACATACACACACACACACACACATTTATATATATATATATATATATATATATATATATATATATATATATATATATATATATATATATGTGTGTGTGCAAATATACATACTCGTACATACATACACACACACACACATATATATATATAGATATATTATATATATATATATATATATATATATATATATATATATGTATGTATATATATATATATATATATATATATATATATATGTATATATATATATACATATATATATATATATATATATATTATATATATATATATATATATATATATATATATATATATATATATATATATATATATATATATATGTGTGTGTGTGTGTGTGTGTGTGTGTGTGTATGTATGTATATTTGCACATATAAATACAGTATATATATGTATGTATGTATGTATATTTGCATATATATATATATATATATATATATATATATATATATATATATATATATATATATATGTGTGTGTGTGTGTGTGTGTGTGTGTGTGTATGTATGTATATTTGCATATATATATATATATATATATATATATATATATATATATATATATATATATATATATATATATATATATGTAGTATCTACTGGTCACTTGTACCAGACACATATGTATTTCTAATAGCCAGAATGCCCTCTTAACTTCTCGAATTCTTTGCGCTTTTTTGGATATGCTTGTAACCACGAAGCTGTAAGATCCAAACGCAAGAAATTGAAGAGACTGTGATGGCCGGTCGCGGGAAACGAATCAGCGTCACCATAACCACGAGGAGGTAGCGTTGCCGACCTGACCACGAGAAGGATAAAAGTCTATTACCTCTTGTACATACATATACCTGTCGTTTTCAGATATATTTATTAGAGCTGGAATAGACCCTTCCTTACCATCTTAGCCAAGTGGGCAATCGTTTTTATTGCTTTTTAGGCTGAAATATATATGTAGAATCTACTGGTCACTTTTACCAGACAGATATGTAATTCTAATAGCCACAATGCCCTCTTAACTTCTCGAATTCTTAGCGTTTTTTTGGATATGCTTGTAACTACGAAGCAGTAAGATCCAAACGCAAGAAATTGAAGAGACTGTGATGGCCGGTCGTGGGAAACGAACCCGCGTCACCATAACCACAAGGAGGTCGCGTTGCCGACCTGACCACGAGATGGATAAAAGTCTATTACCTCTCGTACATACATATACCTGTCGTTTTCAGATATATTTACTAGAGCTGGAATAGACCCTTCCTTACCATCTTAGCCAAGTGGGCAACCGTTTTTATTGCTTTTTAGGCTGAAATATATATGTAGAATCTACTGGTCACTTTTACCAGACACATGTGTAATTCTAGTAGCCACAATGCCCTCTTAACTTCTCGAATTCTTCGCGCTTTTTTGGATATGCTTGTAACTACGAAGCCGAAAATATCCAAACGGAAGAAATTGAAGAGCCTGTGAACGCCGGTCGCGGGAAGCGAACCTGCATTACCATATTCACAAGCAGGTCACGTTGCCGACCTGACCACGCACATTCATATACATGTCGTTTTCAGATATAATTATTAGAGCTGGAATAGAACCATCCTCACCATCGTTGCCAAGTGGACAATCATTTTTATTGCTTTTTAGGCTGAAATATATATGTAGAATCTACTGGTCACTTTTACTGGACACATATGTAATTCTAATAGCCACAATGCCCTCTTGGCTACGATGGTGAGGATGGGTCTATTCCAGTTCTAATAAATAAATCTGAAAACGACAGGCATATGTATGTACGAGAGGTAATAGACTTTTATCCTTCTCGTGGTCAGGTCAGCAATGCGACTTCCTTGTGGTTATGGTGACGTGAGTTCGTTTCCCGCGACCGGCCATCACAGCCTCTTGAATTTCTTGCATTTGGATCTTATGGCTTCGTAATTACAAGCATATCCAAAAAAGCGTGAAGAATTCGAGAAGTTAAGAGGGCATTGTGGCTATTAAAATTACATATTTGTCTCATAAAAGTGACCAGTAGATTCTACATACATATTTCAGCCTAAAAAGCAATAGAAACGATTGCCCACTTGGCTGCAATGGTGAGGATGGGTCTATTCCAGCTCTAATAAGCATATCCGAAAAAGCGAGAAGAATTCGAGAAGTTAAGAGGGCATTGTGATTATTAGAATTACATATATATATATATATATATATATATATATATATATATATATATATATATATATATATATATATATATATATATATAAAATATATATATATATATAATATATATATATTTTATATATATATATATATATATATATATATATATATATATATATTATAAGGTGTTATAATATATAAAACCATTCTACAAATATTGTATGTGTTTCTGTGAAAATGTTGATGTTTTGCTTGCAGATTCGTCATTTGTTGTGATGATATGATTTTAAAATGTCGTTTTCTTACAGATAAATTGATATAATCTTTAAACATATTTTTGTCATAGTGAAATTGCTGTTGGTATATTTCCATTTTTGCATATTTTGTTCTTATATGTCCGTGTCATCATATTACTCTAATTTTATAATTACTGTTTTACAAAGTTTTGTGCTGGTGATTACTTAGCATTTTGTTAGTGCATATTTATTATTGAGATTTCAGAGAATATTTATATGGATTCCAGTCAGTAATATTTTGGTGAACACGTGTGTTGAGTTTAATTAATCAAGTATGTTTAAAACTTGAGTGATAGTTAATGGTTTGAATCTTACTTAACCAAATTGCTTTCTTAATAAATTAAAGTTTTGTGAATTAAACTTGATTAAGAAATACTTAAATCTTACACTGTTGTCAGATAACAGTAAATCTTTTTGAGATTGTGAACACTGCATATAACTTTTGAACTTAGAAATAAACCTGTTTGTTTAAAGTTCTAAAAGTAATTAGAGAAAGTAATGAATGTGTACAAGGTAAGTGATATATCTGTTTGTTCGCCTGAGACTTATCTAGGTGAAATAGAACCAGGGAAACCATTATAGTGTTTGTTAAAGTGATACCCATTTTCCACTAGTCTGTTTATAACTTATTAATTGTTACCTCATCCATAACTTGATAAGGATACATTGATTTTCTCAACTGATAAGTAAGTTTTATGGGATCACTGTACCTTTAGAGTATTCAGTCTTAATATTTTGTTATGAGGTTTCAAGTATCTGGTCGAAGTGAGGTAACATTTTGGTATCATTATTTGTGTAAACCAGGTGCTTGATCACTTCGTGACAAATTATTTGTTGGCCAGACTCGGGAAACTAAAGAATTGGATTAGACAGATTGAATGGGGTTGAACCCAGGATCGAACCGTGATAAAATATTTGATGGCCAGATCTGGGAGAATTAAACAAATTATTTGGTGCCCATCGTCTGGGGAGAACTAAACAGAATGTCACTCTGGTTTATGGTTTATACTGGTGGTGTTAGGAATATATTTTGGTAGGAGAGTAGCCATATAATTGTTTTGAAGTGTATTGTAAACCTTTTTTTGTTGAGTAAACTAGAGAAAATGGCTCTGTTTGAAGTTCGGGAATTTTTGGCCACTCCAACTATCAGAAAGGTATCTAAATCTCACCTGACTAAGGCACAGTGGACTCTCTTAGCAGTGACATGTGGGGGTAATGTTATTTTTGATATGATTGAGGCACAAGCCAAGTGTGTCGCAATCCAGGCGTTAATAAGCTCTGGTAAAGTAGATGGAGAGTTAAGGGAGGCATATGAATTGTTGAATGCAGCTGAGGTAGAATTTACAAATAAGGTAAGGCAAGAGAATGAGAACGGTGATGTATAGGCAGAACTTGAAAGTTTAGAATCAGAAGAATTTTGGGGTAGACTGAAGGGCTACAATCAGAAGAAAACTTACTTAGGCTGCAGATACAGGCTGATAAAGGAAAAGAAGAAAGAGATAAAGGAAAAGAAGAAAGAGATAAAGCAAGGAGGCAAGAAGAAGAAGAAAAAGGTAAAAGAAGAAAGAGACAGAGTAAGGAGGCGAGAAGAAGAAGAAAGAGAAAAAGCAAAACATGAAAGGGAGTTGCAGTTAATCAGAGCTCGATCCATACTACCTGTAAAACCATATAATGATATCCAAGGTAATGCAGACCCTGTGTTTGATGTAGTTAATTCCAAAGTTTACAGAAGAAGCTCCAGATAAGTTTTTTGATCACTTTGAAAAAGTGGCTTCAGGTATGGGATGGCCAGAGGATAAATGGTCAGTTTTGTTACAGTGTTCTCATTGGTAAGGGAAGAAGTGCCTACTTAGCCTTATCAGCTGGTCAGTGTAAAGAGTACCAGGTACTCAAACACAATGTGCTACAGGTTTACCAGATGACCCCTGAATATTACAATGAAAGATTCAGATCTTTGAAGAAGGATGACAAGATGACTTTCTTGGATTATGCCTATAAAGTAAGGAGATGTTTTAAACGATGGCTGGAGGCTGCTAAAGTTAAGTCTATGGACGAGCTTGAAGAATTAGTGGTCTTAGAGCAATATCTAAGAGGAACTCCTGAACATATAAGGGCTTATTTGATAGAGAGAGAGAGAGAGGTGAAGAAACCTGATAGAGCTGCTACTCTGAGCGAGGAATATAACATAGTATCCAGCAAAAAGAATTATAATGGCAGGTACCAGAACCAACAATTCACAGGTTATAGGTCTCAATCGAGTTTTAAGAACAGTGCTGTGAGAAACCCCTCTAATAATTGTACCAGTACAAAGCCAGGATATGCCCCACAGCAGTGGGATGTTAAACCCGCCCCTTCTAGTCTATTCTCAAGACAGGTGCAGAAAACCAATGTTGTTTGCCACAAGTGTGAAAGAGTAAGACATTGTAGTCAAGATTGATACAAGGAGTACCAGCAGACTAAACCAGCTGGACAGGTGATAAGAGGTAACCAGGTAAAGCCAACTACGAGGAACAGTGTGGGAAAAAATGAAACGAGACAAGCAGAGTGCTTGGCAACCAGTGGAAATGCAACTTCCAATAGTGAGTGGCTGAACAGTGGGGAGGCTTTTAAGCCATATATCTATGAAGGTATGCTGACAACTCCCTCTTTGAGTGTACAGGTACCAGTGAAGATATTACATGATAGAGGAAGTAATCATAGTGTGGTAGTTCGTGACGCTCACCCACAGTTGGAGAAGAATCTCACAGGAGATTTAGTTATTTTAAAGGGTAAAGGAGGAGAGGAAGTAACTCCTATATGCCGCTTGCATTTGTCATGTGAATTAGTGATAGGAAATATTGATTTTGCAGTAAAGGACTCACTAGCTGTTGAAGGTGTGCATGTTTTACTGGGTAATGAAGTTGGTGGTGTTCCCTTCGTTCCTTGTCCTGTAGTGACAGACAAACCGTTAAGGATTACTCCTATGATAGATTTAGAGAAGAAAAACCCCCACCTGTTTCCAGCTTGTGTGACTACAGGAGCATGAAGAGAACTGAGAATAGAAGTGAAGAAACTAAAGATTTACCTGCACCAGAAGGATCTTTGAGCTTAGAAGAGCTGTTCCAGGAAAGTGAAGTTTCCCTTAATGTCAGTACTGAAGAGATTCTTGCAGAGAAAGAAAATCCTATTATCGTTAAAGAGACTCCGAGTAGTCAAAGTGTTCCTGAAGACAGTAGTGAAACTACTGAAGCAGAGTTACAGATATTGAGAGTTCAACCCTTGAAGTTGGTCAAGTGACTAGAGAGAAGCTAGTGGAACTGCAGAAGAGGGATACAATGTTGGCTGATCTGTTCTTCAGAGTTGTTGAACAATAAGAAATGCAACAAACTTCTACCTGTTATTATCTAAGGATGGATTGCTAATGAGGAAGCATCGACCTGCAGATATACCAGGAAATGCTGAATGGGGTGAATATAATCAAATTTTGATTCTATATTCATTGAGGAAGCAAGTGGTAGCAATAGCGCATGAGGCTGGACATATGGGAATCAGGAAGACTGCTGAGAAGGTTATGAATTATTTTTTTTGGCCTGGACTACACAAGGATGTCAGCAAATTTTGCAGGGAGTGTCATACATGCTAGATAGCTGGAAAACAAATGAAACTATTCAAAAAGCTCCCCCTACATACAATAGAAGTTAGAGGAGATCCCTTTAGCAAGGTGATAATAGATGTGGTTGGTCCACTTCAGAAAACGAAGAAAGGACATGAATATCTGTTGACATTAATGTGTCCTGTAACAAGATATCCTGAGGTGATTCCTGTAAGAAGTAATAAGTGCAAAGGTAATTGCCTGAGAGGTTGGTGGAATTTTTCTCCAATTTTGGAATTCCAGAAATTGTACGGAGTGATAGAAGAAACGAACTTTACCTCAAAATTATTCCAGGATGTGATGAATTTGCTAGGAGTGAAACAACAGTTATCTACCGCTTATCACCCAGAGACTCAAGGAGCCATAGAAAGGTTCCACCAGACTTTGAAAAGTATGTTAACCAAGTACTGCAATGAGTCAGGAAGAGAATGGGATGTTGGTTTACTCTTAATGTTATTTGAGGTTAGAAAATGCTTATCAAGAAAGTATGGATGTTCGCCAAATGAAATTATTTTCGTCGGTCGAGACGTGAGAGGTCCGTTGAAAATCCTTGCAGAGAACATGGAAGAAATCAAGAGGAAGTCAAGGAGAATATGTGAAGAATTTAAGGAAAAGGTTAAAAGAAATTAGAAAATTCTCTTTAGGAAATCTGAAGACCAGCCAAAAGAAAATTAAAAGAAAGTATGATGCTAGGACTAAGCTAAGAAATTTTAGTGTTGGACAGCAAGTTCTAGTGTTTTACCAGTGAAAAGGTTTCCCCTTACAAATAAATTTCAAGGTCCTTATAGGATAACAGAAAAGTTAAGTGATCGAACTTATTTGATTGAAACACCAGGGAGAAGGAAATGACAGAGGAAGATACATGTAAATCTTTTGAAACTAGAACTGAGTTTATGTCTATAACCCAAACGACTTCATCTACAGAGGATGGTGATGGCTACGAGTTGGGAGCTGAAAACAAGATGAACAATTCCTCAATATTAAAAATTTAGAAAACAAACTAAAACATCTAAATGTTGAACAAAGCAAAGGAGTAACTGATATGATACAAAGTTTTCCTGAGATTTTTAGACATACCTTGACAAAGCATGAGATAAAGATCAGAGAAGTTGCTAACCATTCAAGCAAAGAGCTTATCGTGTATCACCCTTTCATCAAGATGTTTTGAAAAAGGAAGTTTAATATTTGTTGCAGCACGGATTGGCAGAGCCCAGTTCAAGTCATTACAGTTCTCCTTGTGCGTTAGTGAAGAAACCAGATGGCTTGTTTAGGATGTGTACTGATTATAGAAAACTGAATTCCATCAGTGTAGCTGATAATTATCCCTTACCTCTTATTGACCAACTACTTGCTAATATTTGGCAAGCCAAGTTTGTTTCTAAAGTGGTGAAAGAGTTGCAAAGATTTGTGATTGTGCTTAGAGTTTATTGCCTATTTTGTGCAAGTTTTTCAGCCATAATAATTCCCCTGATTGTTTGTATAATCTTTTTGTGTAAAGAGAGAGAACATTTTTGGAGAGAGCAGTGTCACTGTAGATTATTTTATCCGTACCGAATCGGTGGATTCGAACCCAGGATACTTAATCTTCTGGGGGAGGAATATTATAAGGTGTTATAATATATAAAACCATTCTACAAATATTATGTGTCTCTGTGAAAAATTTTGATGTTTTGCTTGCAGATTCGACATTTGTTGTGATGATATGATTTTAAAATGTCTTTTCTTACAGATAAATTGTGTATCATGTAATCTTAAAATGTCTTGATATGTTTTTTTCCATTTGTTTAATATGTTATTAACTTGAATTCTTGGTGTGTTGTGGAGAGGGAGAGATATTTTTGAACCATATCGCTTAGCCCGCTTCCTGTGTTTACTCAAGTGTTTGGAGAAGGGCAGAGGCCCTCTTGTGTTATCTGATGACTTGACAACTATCGGCAAATTGCCTGTTACGCATTTGTTCTGTGTGCCTATTCTGAATTTATTATCTTGGTCTATGTCTATTATGTTTTCATAATCTGAGAAAGAGAGAATGAGTAAGTGAGAGAAATGAAGTTGACATACTGACAGCGAGCCAGTTTTGGTCCAAAAGCACTTCCCTCTGTTTGCTCAAGTGTTTTGAGTGGGTGGATGGTGTCGATCATAGATAAGAGCACTGGCATATTTCCTTCTGAGCCTTAGAATTCTTTGTATGTATACCGTACATGTATACCTGTACGTATAATGTATGTACACTTTATGTATCATGTATTCTGGGAGGGCTTAAAGATAAAAGTGCAGTACTGAACTAGAATCAGTCAGTCAGGAACAGTGGCTGCTGGCAATAGGGTGTCTCTCTCTCTCTCTCAATAATACCATTCATATATAAGGATGTTATACTGGCTGCTTTCCTGTTTGTAAAAGTTTTGTTAAACTCACCCAAGGAAGTGTATTGATTTTGTAAGAGTGATCTGAGGTATTATTTTGTGCAAGCATTGTAGAAAGTGTATAATGGTGTAATATTTGCAAAAGGTAAAGTG
>JANJGK010007863.1:0-29195 GCA_039081455.1 Macrobrachium rosenbergii
ATGCAAAACTAATGCTTCTTTTTAATGTTCATGATTCATGTAAATCTAATGCCTCTTTTTAATATTCATGATTCATGCAAAACTCATGCCTCTTTTTGATATTCACGATTCGTGCAAGACTAATGTTTCTTTGTAACATTCATGCATTATCCAAAACTAATGCTTCTTTGCAATATTCATGACTCATGCAAAACTAATGCTTCTTTTTCACATTCATGATTGATTCAAAGCTAATGCTTCTTTTTAATATTAATGATTCACGCAAAACTAACGCTTCTTTTTAACATTCATGATTCATGCAAAACTAATGCTTCTTTTTAATGTTCACGATTCATGCAAAACTAATGTTTCTTTGTAACATTCATGCTTTATCTAAAATTAATACTTCTTTGCACTATTCATGGTTCAAGCAAAACTAAGGCTTCTTTTTTAATATTCACGATTCATGCAAAACTAATGTTTCTTTGTAACATTCATGATTGATCTAAAATTAATGCTTCTTTGCACTATTCATGATTCATGCAAAACTAAGGCTTCTTTTTTAATATTCACGATTCATGCAAAACTAATGTTTCTTTGTAACATTCATGATTGATCTAAAATTAATGCTTCTTTGCACTATTCATGATTCATGCAAAACTAAGGCTTCTTTTTTAATATTCACGATTCATGCATAACTAATGTTTCTTTGTAACATTCATGCTTGATCTAAAATTAATGCTTCTTTGCACTATTCATGATTCATGCAAAACTAAGGCTTCTTTTTAATATTCACGATTCATGCAAAACTAATGTTTCTTTGTAACATTCATGCTTGATCTAAAATTAATGCTTCTTTGCACTATTCTTCAATGATTCATGCAAAACTCATGCTTCTTTTTAATATTCATGATTTATTCAAAACTAATGCTTCTTTTTAACATTCATGCTTGATCTAAAATTAATGCTTCTTTGCACTATTCATGATCATGCAAAACTAAGGCTTCTTTTTAATATTCATGATTTATTCAAAACTAATGCTTCTTTTTAACAATCTCTCGAACCATCAGCGTCACACACCAATATAATCACAAAAATCTCTCGTAAACGAGTCAGCAACAATGACCACCAGCAAGAGAAACATATGAGACAATCACGGCTGAATGACCTTTTAAGACTGGTAACTACACAGTAGAATTCAAGTTAAGAATGAGATGGAAAGTAGGGGATTTAAAAATAAAAAAAGAAATGCATTACGAGATATCAAACTAGACAGATATTAAACTATATATATATATATATATATATATATATATATATGTATATATACTCTGTATATATCTATTATATTAATTTCCTTGGCTGCCTTTCTGTGTGTGTGTGTGTGTGTGTGTGTGTAGCTGCGTGTCTGTTTGTCCCTCCCTTCCCCTCCCCCTTCCCTCGATATATATTATATGTATGTGAATATATATATTATATACACATACATACATGCGTACACAGATGAGACTTAAATAGAGAGACGAATGCGACTAGGCCTACACAGTTCAGGCAACCTGAAATTTCGAGCCATGATTTATAGAGAGCGAGCACTCATCCGTTCGTATCTTTGCCCAGATAAAGATAGAAAAAAATATACACGCTTTGTTGGTTTTCTCAGAATGTGTCATTTCCACTTGCATGTTCTCTAATCTTTACAGCTCTTAATAATCCCCCTTTTTGAGTGAAATCCACAGAAGTGAATGAGAAATATAATGGTCATACTATAAATGTATTTCGTTTTGTATTCGTGGAATCGACGCAGTAGAAACAGTCTGGATGATTTAATACGAGGGGTATTAACCCTTTAGGCTATCACCCTTTTTAATCGAATTGCATGTACTGAATGCAATATATATATATATATATATATATATATATATATATATATATATTATATATATATGTGTGCGTGTGTGTATTTATATATATATAGTGTATATATATATATATATATATATATATATATATATATATATATATATATATATATGTGTGTGTGTGTGTGTGTGTGTGTGTATGTGTGTGCGTGAGTGATGGTATATAGATTGCTTTTAATCTAGGAATAAACAGAAGTAATTTCACACCATTTCCTAGAATAAATGCATTCATTTTAAGTGAAAAAAAAATTATCAGTACCGACTATCTGTTTTGGCCTGCTTCTCCGAGATGTATGCACATGGGATAAAGCTTTCTAGGACGTGGGCTTAGCTGAAGTAGTCTCTCCCTCCCCCTCCCTCATGACCGTGATTAACCAGAGAGAGGGAGGGAGGGAGGGAGGGAGGGAGGGAAAGAGGGGCCAGTTATGCCGACTTAACCACATAATGATGTTAAATGTCTTTAGAGGGGGAGGGAGGGAGGGAGGGAAGGAGGGAGAGAGGGAGGGGCGAGGGATGTTGGTTGGTTAATTGGAGGCGAGTCTCTACAACTTATCCCTGTATTTCTGAGGAGAAATTGCGCAAGATGATGATGATGATTATGGCGTGGCCGCATCCTCACGGGGTACAAAGAATTTTATTGCAGGCGGTTGGTATGAGGCTTTCGTGAGCCGAGGGAGGGGCGGGGGATGGGTGGTGGTGGTGGGGTGGGAGGAGTGTTAGCGAACCACTCCCCCATCTGCCACTTCATAAGGGATTGCCAGAGGTTTTTGAAAGGTGCTGGCGTGAGAGGGAGGTGTACTGATATGATTCGAGAGCCGGGACAGCAGAGTGGTGATGAATATACGCGTCGGGAAAGGAGTAGATTAGAGGCTTTGATAGCTTATCAGACGAGGAAAGCATGCAGTAAGTGTGCCTCGCTGTCGGACTTCTCAGTTGCAACTGTCCTATATTCCTCACATACCGTTGGACTGAGGAACAGTTTCCCGGAACATGTTGTGCAATTGGAACCTCAAAAGTTCAAGCGAAGAATTAATGCATCACTACCCCAAAGCAATTCTCCTTGTATTTTATAATTTACTTACATATTAAGCTATATGTTTATTTATTTGTTAATTTATTCTTTCTTTTCTAATAACCGATCTCTTCTTTTTGTATTTCCTTCACCTTCTGTTACTTCTTTCAAACGATCACCATATTCTTTGGAAGCTTGAATATTAAGTCAATGGCTCCCGTGGGCTTGTTCCATATGAATAGGTTTCATCTTCAGAATAATAATAATAATAATAATAATAATAATAATAATAATAATAATAATAATAATAATAATAATACTAAGCTTCCGAACAGACTGTCCACTCGCTGAGGATATTAACACCATTAACAGAAACGCTGATGATCATATCATTAATGTCTAGCGGCAGGGAATGACAAATGGGTCACCAGTGACTGTTTATTATTTTATTAATACTATTTTTTGTAATTTAGGTTAAGTTACCCGTTTTAACAAGTAATGACAACCTCTCACTGAAAACAGACGCATATTCAGGCTATACTGGAGGCGCAACAATAAAGGTCAAAATGTATCAGAGAAAGTTTTTCTTTCATTGAACAGTGTATGGGTTGGATTGGATTATAAAGTTTAGGTCAAAGGCCAAGCACTGGGACCTATGAGGTCATTCAGAACTGAAAAAGGGAATTGAGAATAAAGGAGGTTTGCAAGGTGTAACAAGAGCAAAACCTCGCAGTTGGACTATGAAATAATTGTTAGGAGAGGGTGGTTAGCAGGATGGAAGAAAGATAATATGAATGGAGGTACAGTAAAAGGAATTAAAGGGGTTGCAGCTGGGGGCCGAAGGGAGGCTGCAAAAAACCTTTAGTAATGCCTACAGTGCACCCCGTGAGGTGCAGAATAGCGTATGAAACTTAAGAACAGTATTGAGAACTGGTAGATAGCGACGCAGATCTTTCATGCATCCTCTATGACATTTTACAAAAATTATTAGGCTATAACTTTTTGGAGTATGCATTACGGTAATAGAAAAAAAACCTTATGCAGACCGAAGTTTTTTTTTTATATCCTTTGTAGAATATAAGGGGATTTTGAACATGAATTTTGACTATGTTTGAAGATGTTGGAAGCTCATTTGCCCGAAATGGGCTCATCGTTTGAACTGCTGATGGGTGAGCCGAGTATGCCAATTGGCTGCCGACGCTTTATTAACGAGTGTTTGGTTAATTCATTTTTGATCCAGTTTAAATAAAATGTTATTTTCATGTGGCCCCTCTCCCCTTTGTTTGCTGAATCTCGATTCCATTAAATGCTCGCCCGCTTTTTGAGAGACCGGCTCTTTTAATGCTTATTTCTCTTTTATTACTCATTTCTGATGTTCGATTTTGGTACGCTCAGTTGCGAAATGATAACGGAACTTGCAAAGGGGGTTAAGTTTATAAATGTTCTGTCTATTCAGGTTTTCAGTTTATGAGTATACCATTATTAAGTTTTACATCTTTATTAGGATTATTTATTTAAAGCCTATTTCAGCTTTACAGTTTGTAAGTATTGTATTATCGAGCTTTACATTTTTATGCGCATGTTTATTTATAGCCTTCCGGCAAGGATAATTAAGTGATAATTTTAACAAATCTAAATTTTACATCAGAGTGGCACAGTTTTCAAACAGTGCGGTGCAATTAAAACAACAACGAAAGGACGAACATTGTTGGTAACAACACAGTAGAGATGCCAAAAATAACACATATATACATTTATATATACATGTATATATACATATATATATATATATATATATATATATATATATATATATATATATATATATATTTATATATATATATATATATATATATATATATATATATATATATATATATATATATACATACATACATATATATATATCCCTTTCTCTGTTGCTTCAATTATACCGTGCTGTATTTGACAGTTGTGCCGCTGATGTTAAATTTAGGTTTGTTAAAAATCCCAGTTAATTATCTTTGACTTTCCACTTTGTATAAGCGGCACCACAGTCCGTTTGTTCCTCATCTTGTTGTGGATGTGACCCGGTTTTAAAGATTTTGAGGACTCGCATCTCATTGTTCGTTAAAGTCATCAGTCTTTGTGTGCGTGCTTGTGTCCGTGTCTGTATTTTCGTCCGTTACTCCCTGTGACAATTTCCTTCATCTGTTGTATTCTTGCGTTTATCCTCTCTCTCTCTCTCTCTCTCTCTCTCTCTCTCTCTCTCTCTCTCTCTCTCTCTCTCTCTGTCTAAATACTTTCTATTTCTTGCAAGACTAGTTTCTGCACTTAGTATCTCAAATGCAGTTTTCTTTTATATTTGTTACTCTCTCTCTCTCTCTCTCTCTCTCTCTCTCTCTCTCTCTCTCTCTCTCTCTGTCTGTCTAAATACTTTCTATTTCTTGCAAGACTAGTTTCTGCACTTAGCATCTCAACTGCAGTTTTCTTTTATATTTGTTACTCTCTCTCTCTCGCTCTCTCTCGCTCTCTCTCTCTCTCTCTCTCTCTCTCTCTCTCTCTCTCTCTCTCTGTTGCTGTAATGTTATTCGTTTAAACCAATGTATCCTTTAGAGCAATGAGTAACAGCAAAAAATCGTTGCTTAGGCCAACGACATATTATCTCTTACTTTAAAAATGATAGAAAAATTTAGACTTTGAAGCTTCAGCTGATATACCTGAGAGACTTTGAAGATTTATCTGATATATTTAAGGATCCATGAAGCTTTATCTAATGTATCCGAGGACCTCTGAAACTGTATCTAATACATCTGACGATCTCTGAAGTTTTACCTAATGTATATGAGGACTTCTGAAGCTTTATCTCATATATCAGAGGATCTCTGAAACTGATCTTGTCCCTCCGATTTACCTGAAACAGAACCTTTGAACCTTTGAACTATTGATTGGGAGCTGAGTATCTCAATTGGCCGGCGACCCTTTATTAATGAGTGTTTGGTTAATTCATTTTTGATACCGTTCATATAAATGCTATTTTCATTTGGCCATTTCCCCCTGTTTGCTTAATCTCGATTCCATTAAATGCTCGTCTTCTTTTTGACGAGAGTGAGTCTCTCTCTCTCTTTAAGAGCCTCTCCCTTTTAGAGTCTCTCTCTCTCTCTCTCTTTTAAGTTTCTCTCTATCTTCAAGAGACTCTGTCTTTTAAGAGTCTCTCTCTTTAAGAGTCTCTCTCTTTAAGAGACTCTTTTTTTTTTTAGAGTCTCTGTCTGTCTGTCTGTCTGTCTGTCTGTCTGTCTGTCTGTCTGTCTCTTAAAGAGTCTCTTTTAAGTCTCTCCTTCTTTAAGAGTCTCTCTCGTCAAGAGACTCTCTCTTTAAGTCTCTCTCTCTTTTAAGATATCTCTCCTGAAGAGTCTCTCTTTTAAGTCTCTCGCTCTTTAGGAGACTCTTTCGTCAAGAGGCTCTTTCGTCAAGAGACTCTTTCGTCAAGAGACTCTCCCTTTTAAATATATCTCTCTTGAAGAGTCTCTCTTTTTAAGATTCTCCCTCTTTAAGAGTCTCTCTCTCTTTTTAAGAGTCTCTCTCTTTTTAAGAGTCTCTCTCTTTCAAACTCAAATCTGAAAACTCAATTCCGAAACGATAATGGAAGTTTTCAAACGTCTCTCTTTATGGCTACGTTATTCATTCAGTCGGAAACATTTTTCGCGTTTCTATTTTGTATGTTGGCAACTCTGCCGTTGTCTCTCTCTTTTTTTTTTTTTTTAAACTCGCAAATCGTATCGCTTTTGTTGTTGTTTTTAATTATGCTGTTTCATATGTGTTGGCACTTTTTTACTATTTTACTTAATTTTTTTTGTTTTAGCTTTGGCTTAGCAGATAAGATCTTGACTTTCCACTTGCAATAAGCAGCTGCATTGTCTGTTGGGTCGTTGTGATTATGGCTCTGTTTGAAGTTAATTGTGGGTTGCATCTTGTTAATCATAGAAGTCATCTCTCTCTCTCTCTCTCTCTCTCTCTCTCTCTCTCTCTCTCTCTCTCTCTCTCTCTCTCTCGTTTTAGTTTTAACGTCTCCAACTCTTTGCAGAATCTTTCAAGATAATTTTCTCTCTCTCTCTCTCTCTCTCTCTCTCTCTCTCTCTCTCTCTCGTTTTAGTTTTAACGTCTCCAACTCTTTGCAGAATCTTTCAAGATAATTTTCTCTCTCTCTCTCTCTCTCTCTCTCTCTCTCTCTCTCTCTCTCTCTCTCTCTCTCTCTCTCTCTCTCTCTCGTTTTAGTTTTAACGTCTCCAACTCTTTGTAGAGTCTTTCAATATAATTCTCTCTCTCTCTCTCTCTCTCTCTCTCTCTCTCTCTCTCTCTCTCTCTCTCTCATTTTAGTTTAAACCTCTCACCTCTTTGCATGCCCTTTAAGGATAATTTGCTCTCTCTCTCTCTCTCTCTCTCTCCCTCTCGCTCTCTCTCTCTCTCTCTCTCACACACACACACACACACACTTTCTCTTATTGTAACATAAATCGCTCCAAGTTAGGCAAACCGATTTAGGACAGTTCTCTCTCTCTCTCTCTCTCTCTCTCTCTCTCTCTCTCTCTCTCTCTCCCCATGGGGTTTTCATTCCAATCTCTCCTACTCCCTAATGCAAATCCTTCCATCGCAATTTACGCTTTTAGTATCATTTCCACGAACGCAATCCCACACTCTCATTATTCAGCAATAAAATGAAACTCTTTCGCTTTCCATTCGTCTAATTTGTGAAGCGCAGGGCCACATCAGAGTTTGTTTTTATTTTCCCCGTCTATTTCCGTGCAGCGCCGTTTGTTTTCCTGTCAGTCAGGTTTTTTTTTTCCGTTTTGTTGGAGTTCGTTTCGATGTGCTGGAACTTGCGCGTAATTGTCTCTTTTTGCCCGTCTCCTTATCTGTTTTGTTGTGTAGTTTCCTGTGCTTCTTTATTTAGTCTTGCTGTCAAGTTTTCCAGTTCGTTTTGATGTGCTGGAACTTGTGTTTAGCTGTTTTTTTTCCCGTCAACTTATGTGTTTTATTGTGTAGTTTCCGTTCTGTCTCTTTCTTTAGTCTTGTTCATTTTTTATTCGTTATGTCTCGCTCGTAGTGTCTGTTTTCTTATTTATTTACTTGTTGGAATCATCAGTCTATTTATCGTATAGGGGCTTTGAATGCGTTATATCTCGCTGTTACTGTCTGTGTTGTCTTGTTTATTTATTTATTGGGCTATCATTCTCTTTGTGTGAGTTTATCTTTTTTTTGTCGTAATATCTATTTTCCTTTATGTTGACGTCATTGTATTTCTGCCTTTTTTTTTTGTCTTACTGTCGGTTTTCTTGTTTGTTTTCTGCCTATTTTTATGTCACTGTATATTTTTTCCTGTGTTTACTTGTATGTCTTTTATGCCTTTTCTTTTTACTTGTTTGTCTTTTATGCCTTTTCTTTTTACTTGTTTGTCTTTTATGCCTTTTCTTTTTACTTGTTTGTCTTTTATGCCTTTTCTTTTTACTTGTTTGTCTTTTACGCCTTTTCTTTTTACTTGTTCGTCTTTTATGCCTTTCTTTTTACTTGTTTGTCTTTTATGCCTTTTTTTTGTCTTGCTGTCTCCCTGTCCATTTCCGTGTGTGTTGACTTGTTTATGTGTCTGTCTCTTGTCGTATGGTTCGTGTTTCCACCCTTCGAATTGCAAATTGTCCTGTCTTTTTTTTTTTTGTCACTAGGTAAGCTGCTGTTTTTGTTTAAATCTTTGGTTCAGATTTTTTTTTTTTACCTGTCTTCGTATGTCATTGTTTTTTTCCCTGTCTTATCTGTCTCACAATCTTATTTTTCGGTCTTCGGTTTGTTTTTATCCTCCATAGGCCCACAGTTGGTATCTCAGGCAGTGAAATGTCTGAATCACTTACATGTGACGTGCATTCGCAGTTAGATATTTGTTTCTCTCCGTACTCATCAGTTTTCTAAATACAAATGGCCATATTGAAGAAATGTATATGAATGCGCATGCTCTATTTCAGCACACTTATTCATGTATATATAGTATTCAGTGCAGATGATGATGCTGATCATGTTATTTTAAGATAAACCAATATTCATATGGAACAAACCCACAGGGGCCACTGACTTGAAATTTAAGCATCCAAAGAATATGGCGTTCATTTGAAAGAAGTAACAAAAGGTATTAGGAAATACAGAAAGAAGAGATCAGTTATTAAAAAAGATAAAATAGATGAACAAATAAATATATAAATAGATAAATAAATAGAAAAAAAAATATATGCAAAAATTCGCATCTCACTCAAAGCAGCAATTCAAGAACTTGTTTATGCGTATTCGGATAATTTTATGTATTTATACATACGTTTATGCATGCTCACGCTGGATCGCTGAAGATGAAACACGCGAAAAGGCTGTTTCTTGAGCAAGCTGTTAAAAGAGACTGTCATGTGCTTAAATACACGAAGTTTAAAAACAGATTTATTTAATGGCATTTTAGTCCAAGCAAAACAGCTCTCTACAAGCGAATCATTTTTTTTTTTTTGCCTCTTAGCTCATGCTTAAAAGTATTTATTATCTCATTCAGGGGAGACTGAGGTCTTCCTGGAGTGATGCAAATGGTTATTTTAGGGGATCTTTGTTCTTGTTGCAGGCGTCTTGATTATATGTGCGTGTGTGTATATATATATATATATATATATATATAAATATATATATATATATATAAATATATATATATATATATATATATATATATATATATATATATATATATATATATATATATATATATATATATATATATATATGTATGTGTGTGTGACGGTCGTTTGACGCAAAGGACCTCGTTGAAATTCCGCCTCTTATGTCTCTCTTGCGCTTGATCTTCCTCAAATCTCCACTGAATATGCATTATATATATATATATATATATATATATATATATATATATATATATATATATATATATATATATATATATATATATATATATATATATATATGTATATGTCTATATATACATATATGTATATTATATATAAAATATATATATATATATATATATATATATATATATATATTTATATGTGTGTGTGTTTGTGTATATATATTTCTTTGAAGGATACCATACCAAATAGGGCATGTCATTGAAGTACAGATCAAATTCCTAAGTTTAGAAAAGTAAAAAAAAAAAAAAAATTAAAAGAATTAACCAGCGGTTTAATTTAAAATTTCAAAGTAGTGCCAGAGAAGACCAAGTAGGCCTGCTTACTGAACCTCGGGAATAAACAAGAAGTTAAAAAAAAAAAAAAATAAGGCGTTATTCAAACTTATAACTAGCCTTAGCGGTTTAGTTCAAGTGGCCAGAACTTCCTTAGCAGAACAGACAATTACGGTCATTGACGCCGAGAGACTATTAATTCATTCACAAGTTGAGGTTGATGCTATGGCGGTTATGCATAAAACAAGTAAGACATGCGCCGAAGTTTCTTCGGCTCAATCGAGTTTTCTGTACAGCGTATAATCAAGGCCACCGAAAATATATCTATCTGTCGGTGGTCTCGGTTTAATGCTGTATGAGCCGCGGCCCATGCAACTTTAACCACGGCCTGGTGGTGGCCTATCCTGTATAGTTGCCAGAAGCACGATTATGGCTAACTTTAACCTTAAATAGAATAAAAACTTCTGAGGCAACAGGGCTGAAATTTGGTATGTTTGATGATTGGAGGGTGGATGATCAACATACCAATTTGCAGCCCTCTAGCCTCAGTGGTTTTTAAGACCCGAGGGCGGACAAAAAAAGTGCGGACAGAAAAAACTGCGGAGAGAATAAAGTGCGGACGGACAGACAAAGCCGTCACAACAGTTTTCTTTTACAGAAAACAAAAAATACTGGTTCTTTAAGACACCTCTGTGCTAACGCAGGTCCTTTGGGTAAGGTGTTGAAAGGGATATAAGGGCTGATGTGGACCTCTGGATTCTTACTAATCATCAAGATGAATTTTAGAACAAATTTCAAGCTTCGGTAGGATCAGCATCACCAGTATAAACTGGGGAAACTTTGCCGAGGTATTTTGGGAATATGGCTAACATAAATACAGGCAGTATTAGTCTAAGCTTTAAAAAAAAGTATTTTCTTTAATATTTATATTTAATTATATGATAAAAATTGTAGTAGATCTCGGGAGTTAATTTTCAGTAATGCTGTTTATCGGACGGTTGATGAAGTAACAGGAATTTTTCTTCTTTAAGAATATAGAACTTTACCAAAACTATCAGAAACATTCATGAAATATAGCTTTATAAAGAGGGCTATGTGTGATCCCGAATGAGTATAGTGAACCTCTACAAGGGCAAGAAGGGGGTCCTTTGAGAGCCCTGCAGTACATCAAAAAGCATGAGTATGGCAGTTATCACCCTCTCGACCAAAAGAGGTCTAAGGACTTCTGGAATGTATTTGTAAAGAGTTGAATATTGTGTTCAGTCTTGATGGCACGGGAATTCATTTACATAATCGATAGCCTTTGTCTGAACACTGTTAGCTTTGTTAAGGAAACCTGTGACTTAGAGAATGATTCTCTCTCTCTCTCTCTCTCTCTCTCTCTCTCTCTCTCTCTCTCTCTCTCTCTCTCTCTCTCTCTCTCTTGAACAAGGATAGACAGATGGCAGTAGACGAGTCATTCTTTTGAAATATAAGGCTAATTTTGATATCATGCACTTATTAGGTGTTGACCAATGGTCTAGATGACGTTACAAGTTTACGATTATATTGAGAGGACCATCTATACCCAGACCTTGATCTGTACCAGTGGTTTTTAAACTTTTTTTTTGCCTTGTGCCCCCCTCTGCATGACGTATAGATCCCAAGCCCCCCCCACCCCTGAAATTTTTGTCAACTATAAACTATCTGCATACTATTATACTTCATAGCTTATATGAGTATATGGATGAATGATGGATTTTTTTCTCATTGCTGTTAGATTTTTTATAAATATGCTGTACTATATTTGAAATGAAAATTGACTTATATTTTGAATATCTGGCATGTTTTGAGATAATAATTAGAAAACACACGGAAGCAGTGATAATGTTTTTGGCAATTTTGCAATTAACATCACAAATAAAAAAAAATAATGGGCACCATCTGGCAACCCTTGGAACCTTCTGGTGCAACCCTCCCCCCCCCTCAAGTTTAAGAATCACTGATCTATGCTATCCTGTGTGATATGCGTTGGTAGATAATTAGACTGATAGATAAATCGATAAATAGACGGGAAGATAGACAGAGGAAGAGAAGGGTGTGAGAAACTTCCGCAATTTGCCTCGTCGTGCGGAAATAACAGGAGCTTCGTCGACGTACGTTCCGATATGTTCAGCAAAGCAGGTAGAGTTAATAAGCGCAGAGTGACCGCCGTAAGAGCGGTAAATGAAGGCCCTCAGCCACCTATATTCTAAGCACCCTATCATCCGAACATGGTTTTCCGTTTTTTTTTTTTTTTTTTTTTTGCAATTTTTTTGGTCGCTTACAGTAATTTTTTTCGCTTACAGTAATTTTTTTTCGCTTACAGTAATTTTTTTGGGTCGCTTACAGTAATTTCTTTTGTCACTTACAATCTTTTTTTTGGGTAGTTTACAGTAATTTTTTGGGGGGGGTCGCTTACAGTAATTTTTTTTTTGGTCGCTTACGGTAATTTTTGTTTCGTCGCTTACAGTAATTTTTATTGATCGCTTACAGTAATTTTTTTTGGTCGCTTACAGTCATTTTTTTGGTCGCTTACAGTAATTATATTTTTGGTCGCTTAAAGTAATTTTTGGGGGGGTCGCTTACAGTAATTTTTTGGGGGGGTCGCTTACAGTAATTTTTTGGGGGGTCGCTTACACTAATATTATGTTGTCCCTTACAGTAATTTTTTGGGAGGGTCGCTTACATTGATTTTTTTTTTGGTCGCTCACATAAATTTTTTTTCTTTTTTTTTTGTCGCTTACAGTCGCCCTCAGTTGGAGCTCACGGGGCGTCAAACCGCTGAGTTTGTCTTTCGTACTTGTAAATCCCCCTTTTCCCGCGCGTGCCCAAGGAGCGTGACCCAGAGAGGGCTTCTGTTCCGTCACGCTTTTCCGCTAGAGCGTGATGGGCCAAGCGTGACGTATATATATACTCGCTTCTTTTGGGCCGGCGCTGCTAAAGCGGTGGCGAAAGAGTTGGTATACAATTGTTCGTCGTCCTCGCTTTTGATGGTTTCTTTATGAGCTAAATGTGATGAAGTACTATATGTATATTTTATTGTATTGTATTTTGTGGTGTTATTGTATAATGAGATGAACTGCCTTTTATTATTGTATTGTATTTTATTTCATTATTGTATAGTGAGATGAACTGCCTTTTATAATTGTATTGTATTGCATTTTATGTTATTAGTTTATAAGGAGATGAACTACTTTTATTATTGCATTGTATTTTATTTTATTGTATTAGTGTATAATGAGATGAATTGATTTTATTAATGCGCTGTATTTTGTTGTATTGTATTAGTGTATAATGAGATGAACTACTTTTATTATTGTATTGTATTTTATTTTATTGTGTTAGTGTATAATGAGATGAACTGCTTTTGTTATTGTGCTGTATTTTATTGTACTGTATTAATGTATAATGAGATGAACTACCTTTTATTATTGTATAGTATTTTATGTATAATGAGATGAACTACCTTTTATTATTGTATAGTATTTTATTTTGCCTGTATTATTTCACTTTGCGATGAAGTACTGTTTTGTTTTCGTATTTTCTCTCTACGTACAAGATCAGTGAGGCATTCAGTACTTTTTTTTTTATTGTTGTATTGTATTTTACTTTGTTCATAATTCGCCAATGTTATCATTATTGTATGATTCAGTTTTGTTCCGAATAAAATGTTAGCTTATATGATGACGAAATTTGCGTTGTCGTTTACATAGTGCCAGTTATAATAGATCAGTACTCACTAATACTTCAATAATAATAATAATAATAATAATAATAATAATAATAATAATAATAATAATAATAATAATAATAATAATAATAATAATAATAATAATGTTTAGAAGGTATACTGTCGTCAACATTCAAAACATATGATGTTGTGTCTAGACTATACTGAAGAATGTTGCATAAATATAACGGACTTCATTCTAATGCATAAACTTTGTTTATTTTCAAAATAAAGGGTTGAGGGGTCTTTTTAATATACAGACACGGAGCTTAGCTTGTGGTATTGCGTCCATGTTTGTTTAAAAAGCGACATGTTTGTGGTAGGATGACTCAGGGACGTGTTCGTGGCTTCGTCGTTGTTAACAAACGTGTTTTTGTGTATAGTGTGTTTTTTAGGGTGAGTTTATTTGGTACTTTTCCTCTTCCTTCTACGCGCAGTGTTTTATTAGTGTGATAAGAGGCTCTGAGGGCGTTCGTTTGATTATAAATTTTATCAGTAGTAATTGTATCAGCGTTGACTGTCATTGTTCTGCCCAAAAATGGGGGACTGTAGTATCTGCAAAAATACAAAACTGAGAAAAATTGTAGATACTCCCTTGCCTTACTAGTGATTTTGCAGGTGCTGCAAATGGGACCCCCTAAATACTCGTGGAAAGCATTGAAGAATCATTCTGAAACTGCAGTGACTTGCGTATTAGTGTTTCACGAGCCCAGTAGGTGGCATATCTCAGTTTCGAAAATTTTGCAGATATTGCAGTTTTCCATTTTAGGGCAGTATTGTTTTTGTACTTGCTGCTTTATACTTTAAAAATGAAAATAATCAAATTATATTTTATATGACGGGAGTTTTAAGCAAGTTCTGAGTAGTGTTGCTTAGTCATCAATGCAATTGGGTGACAAGGCTGTTAAAATGCAGAAAACTTTTATGGAGAGAGAGAGAGAGAGAGAGAGAGAGAGAGAGAGAGAGAGAGAGAGAGAGAGAGAGAGAGAGAGAGAGAGAGAGAGAAATGTTTACGGCGATAGTTATGAGTATCTGTCGCGATAGTATATTGTTTCTGCATTCAAGTTAGTTTCAGGGTTTGTGTATTTTTCTAAATTGAACGAATGCTTGTCTTCATTTCACGTTATTTATGCAAAACATTACTTTTCCGGACATATATATATATACATAGATATAAATATATACACATACATCCATATATATGTATGTATATATATATACATATATAATATAATATACATTATATTTATATATGCATACACACACACATACTCACACATATACAGTATATATATGCACGCACACATGTATATATATATATATATATATATATATATATATATATATATATATATATATATATATATATATAAATTAATTTAAAATGTAGTAACCCACTACACCCCTAACAGGGTAACACAGGAAGTTACGAAACTGAATGAAAAATAACACCGCTGGAACTCCGCCTATATATGACACCTTTGTTATTTACTTTTGTTGTATTTTCTTTCTTTTTTTCTTCATCCCCCCTTCCTTGTTGGGGTGGGGGTGGGCGTGGGGGGAATGGGCGGGGGACGGCTAGAGGTCGGGAATGTCCCTCACCTGTCCCCGTTCTTGCAATTTTTTTTTTTTTAAGCCTTACTCCTCCCTTCCTGTCACAATTTATTTTATTGAGTGGTATTAAAGGACGTACTCTCTCTCTCTCTCTCTCTCTCTCTCTCTCTCTCTCTCTCTCTCTCTCTCTCTCTCCCGAATGTATTTGTTCATTTTCGCTTTAAAGGTTCCTCTGGGGTTGGCAATACCAAGAATATTTTTACCATTGCCTATTCTTGTGCCACTACTACTAATACTACTGCTGCATTTATTATTATTATAATTATTATTACTATTATTATTATTATTATTATTATTATTATTATTATTATTATTATTATTATTATTATTTTTTTTTTTTTTTAAAGCTTTGAAGAGTTAGTTTGTGTTTAGCTAGAAAATTCCGGGTAAATTCCATTAGTAATTTCCAGATTATTATAAACCTACATTCTCATATGTTTATTATTTAAAAAAATATCAAAGAGAAATTGTCCTATCATGAATAAAAGAAAAGAAATAGTCAGCAACCTAGCAACCTAGCACTAACCTGACTATCATTTCATTCAATTTCAAAAACTCTTACAGTCGATGCAAATTTAGGTATCCTTAATTCCATGAAGGCTAAGTTTGCAAACTCTTAAGTTACTTGCATGTTTAGATATTGTTTAGCATTTGGAAGTTTAAGAGCTTGAATACATGCAAGTTCAGAAAGTTAAGCGCATGAAAAAGACGCAAACTTAGATATATGCAAATTTCGATACTCTTGAGTGTACAGAAGTGTTCGTAATCTACTCATTTAAAAATAAATTGAATGCATTTGAAGAGGCAAATTAAGCTGTTCAGCTACACACATTGATGTGGTTCGCGGCTAGGAAGTTTTGACATCCTTAGGTGGTTAAATGTAAAGATATTTTTTAAAAAGTAAATCGAATACATTTGCAGAGGCAGGTTAAGCTGTTCTGCTACACACATTGGTTTAGAATCTTCTAAGCAATTGCAAGTTTAAGTATGGTTCTGCTACAAACATTGGTTTAGAAACTTCTAAGTAATTGATAGTTTAGGTATGGCTCTGCTACAAACATTGGTTTAGAAACTTCAAAGTAATTGCAAGTTTAGAAATGGTTCTGCTACATACATTGGTTTAGAAACGTCTAAGATATTGCAAGTTTATTTATGGTTCTGCTATACACATCGGTTTAGAAACTTCTAAGATATTGTAATTTTATTTATGGTTGTGCTATACACATCGGTTTAGAAACTTCTTAGTAATTGCAAGTTTAGGTATGGTTCTGCTACACACATCGGTTTAGAAGCTTCTAAGTAATTGCAAGTTTAGGTATAGTTCTGCTACACACATCGGTTTAGAAACTTCTAAGTAATTGCAACTTTAAGTTTGGTTCGCGGCTAGGAAGTTTTGACATCCTTAAGTGGTTTAATGTAAAGATATTGTCAATGAATAAAGGATAAGTATACATGTGTCCTTAGTGCATGGAAATTTTAACATTCTCTAGAAAAAAATTTAAAGGTTTTTGAGCTATACGAGTTGCAGATAGTAAATCCACATGCCTGAGTATTTTATTATTACCAAGTTGAATCTCACTCCACTGTGGGTTTTCAGGGAAAATAGCCTGTGTATTTGTTGCAAGCAAAAACTTTCTGTTCTGGATTATAAACCACAAGTCCTTGCTTGAAGACAAACTCATGAGCATATTCCTTTCCATTTTTCCTCGCCTCTCTCAGCTTTATATCATTTCCGGCTTTATTAATCGCAATAACCAACTGTTTTTGTTTTTATTTTATAATAAATATGCATTCAATTTTATTTGGTGTGTGCTAGTATCCACTTACGGACTTTCCTTTCTGTGGAATCTTCGTAGGCAAGTTCACATAATTTCGACTGTGCAAGTTCCATAAGAATGATTCCAGATGAATTAAAATCACCATTAACAATGATATGAATCTGGATGGCATAACTATGAGGAACGATTAAATGGTTGTTAAGCGTTAGAATGACATTGTACTCTATTAATCACGGATTATAATTGTTATTATAATTAATCCAAACGTCCACACATTTAGATAGAACAAGCATGCAGTACTCTTTAAGTTGATTAGTAGCTTTCTCAGTTTTAGTTTTCTGTAAAAGAAAACTATTGAGGTGGCTTTTTGTCGGTCCGTCCGCCCTCAGATCTTAAAAACTACTGAGGCTAGAGGGCTGCAAATTGGTATGTTGATCATCCACCCTCCAGTCATCAGACTTACCAAATTGCAGCCCTCTAGAATCAGCAGTTTTTATTTTATTTAAGGTTAAAGTTAGCCATGATCGTGCGTCTGGCACCGCTATTGGTGCCAACAACACAGGTTACCACCGGGCTGTAGCTGAAAGTTTCATGCGGCGCGGCTAAGAGTTTCATGGGCCGTGGCCGAGAGTTTCATACAGCAATAGCTGAGAATTAAGAAAATATTAATTGCTGCACAGAAAACTTGCTTCATCATTGTTACTTGTGAATAAGGTCGGTTATTAGGAATAATTATGTCTGGGGAACATGGAAGACAAAAAATGATTTATTGTTCTTGATAAAAAAAAAAAGCATAACGCTGAAAGTTACAAGCTCACCATTTTGAACGTTCTTACTCGAGCTGTCTGATGTAATAAGTTGAATATTGCGTTTGATTACAATTTGATGCAAAAAGTTCGGATATTCACAACTTTATGCGTTTAGGACGGCAGCGGTTCCAAGGAGTGACATAACAAAGGAGTGAAACCTCAGACATAAGTTTCAAAGGGGTGACAACCACACAACCATCCAATCAGTATTTAAAATGTGTTTAACAGTTCATTGGTTCTATTTCTTTTAAATAGAGTCTTAATAATTTAATAATTTTTATAATTTTTGGATACTTTGTCACTTCATCGTTATGTCACTCCAATAAACCGTCACTCCTTTAATACGGTATTTATTTCACTCCTTTATTTCTTTCACGTCCAAGTACAAAGTACTGTGTCTTCTTCGTTTCCCAGAGCCAGTCCCGTGTAAATAACACATAATGATTTTAATGAAATTGCTGCAGCTATAAAACAACTACTTAGCGTGCTTCAGCCTTGATCATCATAACAGTTAAGTGTTGCAACACTTTTTCTCTTTTGCAAGAGATGAAAGGGCGGCTGAGTGTGCTTGTTATTGTGATAATTGGCAACTGTAGAAACGAAGTGAGTGGGTGAATATTTCCAAGTTGCTTTGTACCCGTAAGATGTTCGAAACTCTCTGCCACGGCCCATGTAAACCTGAGCCGCGGCCCATGAAACTTTCAGCCATGGCCCGGTGATGGCCTGTGCTGTTGGCACCTATAGCTGACTTTAACCTTGAATAAAATAAAAACTACTGAGGCTAGAGGGCTGCAATTTGGTTTGTTTGATGACTGAAGAGTGGATGATCAACATACCAATTTGCAGCCCTCTAGCCTTAGTAGTTTTTAAGATCTGATGGCGGGCAGAAAAACCGCGGATGGACAGACAAATGGCCATCTTCATAGTGTTCTTTTACAGAACACTAAAAAACTTGAGTAACCAATTAAACTTAATTAATTAATTTTTTAAGTCACTCGATGCTTGTAAGGGGTTAAATGCAACCTAGAATGTCAATGAATTTAATTGCTCACATGCCAAAAGTCGTTTGGTACCTGTAGGAACAATAGCTGAGAATTAGGAAAACATTGCAAACGTATCCTGCAGTAATGGACTAGGAATGAAATTTTGGTTTGTAATAAAAATCCACAATTACATAAATAAATTGTATTGATATGCAAATAATAAAACCAAACACTTCCGGACACCTGAACGGTGTACGTCCTTGGTGTTTACGGTTTTTTGCATATTAATACATCTTATTTATACAATTTATTTATGTATATTGAATTTTCATTACGTAACAGTTCATCACGACATTGTGAATTTCTTAGCGCAAAAATATAATACATGCAAAATTTAATATCTGAGGATCATCTTGCTATCTCATCCTCTTCTCCACCCTGGGTGTGGCTCTCTAAAGCCGACTAACCACCAGGTTCGTATGCTTACTGAACGTGACAAAATCTCTTGACGGCTCTTGGAAATAGAGCCCTAGCCCTCTCTCAGGTTAGGAGAGTAACATGACCTTTAGACCCTTTGTGTGTGTGTGTGTGTGTGTGTGTGTTTGTGTGTGTGTGTGAACATATACAAAGTTTACAGGTGACTCGTAAGCACATCTGTATTCGCAAGCGGACAGATGTATGCCTGAAACTAGTCTGCACGTGTATGGAAATCGGCTACTAACCTTGTTACCACTTTTCACGTTGTGTTTATCATTACTCATTGTTCATTCTCTCTCTCTCTCTCTCTCTCTCTCTCTCTCTCTCTCTCTCTCTCTCTCTCTCTCTCTCACTTTATGCATACATATATATGTATATATATATACTTATAGATATAAATATATACTATATCTATCTATCTATCTATCTATCTATCTATCTATCTATCTATCTATCTATCTATCTATCTATATATATATATATATATATATATATATGTATATATATATATATATATATATATATATATATATATATATATATATATATATATATATATATATATCAACGTGGGGACTGAATAAAAACAAAGTCAAAAGTTCCATTTTTAGCTTTCTACAAAAGAAAACTATTGAGATGGCTTTGTCTGTCCGTCCGCACTTTTTTCTATCCGCACTTTTTCTGTCAGACCTCAGATCTTAAAAAACTACTGAGGCTAGAGGGCTGCAAATTGGTATGTTGATCATCCACCCTCCAATCATCAAACATACCAAATTGCAGCCCTCTAGCTTCAGTAGTTTTCATTTGATTTATGGTTAAATTTAGACATGAACGTGCGTATGTCAAGTTAACAACACAGGCCACCACTGCCGGCTAAGAGTTTCATGGGCCGCGGCTCAAACAGCATTATACCGAGACCACCGAAAGATAGATCTATTTTCAGTGGCCTTGATTATACGCTGTACAGAAAACTCGTTTGCTCCGAAGAAACTTCAGTTCATTTTTTACTTGTTTATTTAATATCCACTTTGACATTAAGATTGTCAAAATAATCGTTTCAGCGATTCCTTCCATGCGGGTTCATTTGAGTGTGCCTCATTTTATTAAATACCACTTTTTAATTATATACGGTATACAATTAATACATGGGGGACTGTAGTAAATGAAATGGTTCCCCACAGACTAAAGTGAGTTTTTCATTACTAATTAGTTAATAGATGAGTAGATTTTTTTTTTTGATTCTTATTATCAGTTTGTATGTAGGGGTAAGTTTACATTTGCAACTGCATCGGAATATGTTTTGTTATTGTCCGAGCGTGCATGCGTTTGTACGTGTAATAGGTTAACATTACACACACACACACACACACACACATGAAAGAAACTCAAGAGTTTGTGACCTGGTTAATTTAGCGTGAAAGAGAAAACCTCATTTATATATATATATATATATATATATATATATATATATATATATATATATATATATATATATATATATATATATATATATATAAATGAGGTTGACTTTTAACGACTGGCGCAGAAAGTAAAACATTTCTTTTGGCTTCACTTTGAAAGAGATGCGGCAGAATGTAAACATACAGATTAATGGTTGTGTTTTCTACCCGTCCGTCAGACCCTTCGACTGAGTCCCACACCCTGTACACAAGAATGAATTCGTATTGAAGCGGAGTCACATGTGTTCCGGTGGTAGGCAGGTGTGGACAAGTGTCCAGCTTGACGCAGGTGTGAGCGAACCACGTGACTCTGTGTGTGTGTGTGCGTGGGGATAAGCTAAGCCTCGTAGTAGTAATGAGCTCGAGTTAGTAGGATAGGATGGCAGAGTAGCGTGTGTGTGTATATATATATATATATATATATATATATATATATATATATATATACATATATATATATATGGTCCCAGATTTTTTACTAGCGCGCGAATTATTTTTTTTATGAAAGTACAACGAATCTTATATGTTGTTTTTTTCTGAATAAGCGCGCGAATGATTTTTTTTTACCGAAAGCACAACGAATATTATATATAGTTTTTCTTCTGAATATATATATTATTTTTGTAAGTGTTCTTTTTTCATGAAATTACAACGAGGATTATATACTATATTTTCTGAACATATATGATTCCTAGTACGTTTTCGGTAAACCTCTGCATCTTACACTGATATAATTTTTCCAAAAATTATTTGAGCAAATATGAATGGAGGACACGTTTAACAGTTTTGGATTCGTCATTTGTAATTTGTCCAAGGTTCTTTCTTTGTAGCTAGCCCTGCCGTTTATACGTAAAACCGTATAATACACGCATAGATATCCGTTTGGGATACGGAGCCCCTTCTCACTCGACTTTCTCCCTGCTGACTTAATGAGGGATTTATATGTATATAAATGTGTGTATATATATATATATATATATATATATATATATATATATAAAATGTATATATATATATATATATATATATATATATATATATATATATATATATATATATATATATATATATATTATGTGCGTGTATGTGTGTGCACCTACTTTCAGCTAGATAAACACAACGCTGTGCCAGAGTTTCCAATCACGCTACCGATTACGACCCTGATAAGGTAACGCTCTACCACCAAACTGTCTCGCTGGCTTGTGTGTCTACGCAATTTATATGCGTCTGAAGCCTGTGCATATACGTTTGTACATATGTATGTATGTATGGGTGTATGAATGTATGTGTGTACGTATGTATAAACTGTTAGAAATGGAATGCCTGTGTTGAAATTAATCTTAAAAGAAAATTTTTAATCTTTCAGTGATAGAATAATTTACATTAAGCTTTGGAGAGTTTATGCCAGTCAGAGCGCTCATCACATAGCACGTATTATTTTACTGATCGACAGCCCAGCTTATCTCTCTCTCTCTCTCTCTCTCTCTCTCTCTCTCTCTCTCTCTCTCTCCATCCCCCTTTCCCCCACAACCCTCCCACCCATGCAAGTTTTTAGCACGCACGCACAAGCACACAGACAAGCACTGATAAGACCTCCTGGAAGAAGCGACGATTAGCCTACACATGCAACTATGTTTATCTAAGTTAGAGCGTTCTAATTCAGTATCAGCGTACAAAACTTTCAGCCATTTCTTCCTTCTACTTAGAAACTCTCTATTATACAGTGTGTTTCATGAGGTGTAATCAGTTGTATTTTCACTTTTTCAGTAACTTTGTTGATGTATTGAGGAGTGAAGTATTGAAAGAGTTTATACTGTATGTATATATATACATATATATATATGTATATATTATATGTTTAAATAAATATATACAGTAACGCGAGGAAAAGCCCACGGGATCGGTTCCCAGGCAAACTGAAACTTGGGAACGTTTAGTTAAATCACTATGTACCTCAGCTAACCGAAAAAGAGCTGATTAGGTACTTGGCAGTTAGTTATTTGTAGTAGACCACTACCCGCGGGGTGAAGAGCCTGGGGATACTATCTTCATTCATCCCTACCTTAAACTATCACCTCTACACACACACACACACATACACACACAAACACACACATCAAGAAAAGGAAAAATCGTATTTGCTTAGACCCTCAACGCTTCTGGGGGTATACGGAATTCAGGCCAGAGGCCAACCGCTGAGACCTATGAGGTCATTGAGTACTGAAAGGGAATTTGATAGTAAGTAGTTTTGAAAGGTTTCAAAGTCCAACTGCGAGGTTTTTCTCCTGTTACACAGTGTTAGAGAGGGTGGAAAGTCAGATGGAAAAAAGAGAATGTGAACGGAGGTAGCCTACCGTAAAGGAATGAAAGGGGTTGCAGCTAGGGTCCCTGAGGAACGCTGCGAAGAACCTTAAGTAATGCTACAGAGCACCGCGTGAGGTGCACTGACGGCGCTACCTTCCTACGGGGACTTATCTTTGGTAACAAGATAGATGGTGATGACAAGCAATGCGACGATGCCTGATGACTACGTGTGCGTGTTCAAAAGCACTGGACAGGGGTTGCGTAGCATTTAGAAGTGAGCCGCAAGCAAGCAGAGACGAACAGCGCCGTAGATCTGCAACTTGCAGAGTCTATTTTCACGAGATCATCGATTCAAAACTGTCTTGGAGTAGTGTCATCGCTATATATTATTCAGCTGTTATTCAGCTGAAGATTAAAAATGTACATAATGCGTTTACCGTCGTCAAAGTCGTCTAGAATTTTTATGGTGTGTTTTGTGTTTTATGGACGTGAGAATTTTATATATTCTTCGTTACTACGCGCTTATTTTTATGATTTTTCATTTTTACAGAATGCGCCAGTGTAAATGATCGTATAGGATCGAAGCGTGTGGCTTAATGTTATAGTAAAAGCTCTGCCTCTCTTATTTTTATCGAATCTTTCTATGTATTTATCTGTCAGTCTACCTGTGTATTTATTTATCTATGCATACATAAATACATATGCACAGACATATATATATATATATACATATATATATATATATATATATATATATATATATATATATATACACACACACAGTATATATATATATATATATAATATATATATATATATATATATATATATATATATATATATATATATATATATATATATATATATATATATATATATATAGAAAGCTTGTAACTTTTCCTGACTAAATATCTCCGCTAGATACCATCCAGTTTTAATGAGGTCCTGTTAGTAATTATATTAATGCTCAGAACAATTGTGTAAGTGATAAAGTTTATATATATATATATATATATATATATATATATATATATATATATATATATATATATATATATATATATATATATATATATATGTGTGTGTGTGTGTGTGTGTGTGTGTGTATGTGTGTTTCTGTCTGTGTCTCTGTGTGTAGTTGGAGATGCGTGCGCAAAACGACACACAAAAGATTAAGATACCCATCAAGATAACGAGCGTAGGAGTAAGGAGAACATTTCAAGAATAAATTTCAAAATTCATGCTCATTCGTACTTCATAAAGGATTCAGCTTACGACCTCGGCTGGTTCGCTCTGCCATCTGGTGCCCACGCTTTCTTTGGCTTCACACTGACTCAAGAAATTCTAAGGGCGGGGGGGGGGGCGGCGGGGGGGGGGGGGTGGTTGTGAATATATTAGGGATTCGTTTCTTAGTCTTGATCTTTTTCATTTTGAGAACATCGCTTTTGGCCAATTTTATCCAGCTGAAACCTAACAGGAATTTACCAGCCTCTCTGATTTGCAAAATGGAAAATGTTGGTGTAGTTTCCAGTGAGTTTTCAATGCAATGGCTTGATTTCGTATCAATGTGTTCATCTTCTTGTATTAATGTCTTGCATTAATCTTCTTTCTGCTTTTAAATCATATATTTACTGCAGCTCCACTTCGGGAGGTTATAGGTCAGTTTTTTTGCTTTTATACATATATTTTTTTAAGTTCTGAACTAGTAAAAATAAAAGCCACAAAAGATGTACAAAAGAGAATAAGAATAACCACTTTCTGCGTAGGTACATTTCCCTTTACATGACGAATGGTAAACTAAAAAAAAAAAAATGTTATGGCAGAATGCTACACCCTTAGAAAAGCAACGTCGTACACGAGAGACTGCACTTACTTCTAGCCCTTTCCTGTTGTCTCAACGGACGAGAGCAAAAACAACAACAAAAGCAACAACAATTACAGCAGTAAACAAAAGAAGTGAACGTATGGAGACATCACTCACTTGAAAAATGCAACAGGGCAGCAAGCCATATTAACCCGGAGAGGGAAAGAAAGGAACCTTTTTGAGTTGAGCAGCGTTTTACTAATCACAAATTGGGGACTGCGAATGAACGACGATCACGCAAGAGGGTCCTGTCGAAAGAACCGGTCCAGTACAAGCGGTGCGCTTGCGAAACCTTTTACTGGGTAGTAGAGCTGCTGCTGCCGCTGCTGCTGCTCATACTTCCATTTCTGACCTCTTTTTTTGCTTGCCCATTTCAGAGACCCAGTGGGGTTTATTGGGTCTCCTCATGTCCACTTGTTAGCTGCTATTCTCTGTATGTCTTCTTACATCTGCGGCCAAGAGTTTTCCTGTCTTACTCTGTACTGGCTAAGAAGTCAAGGATTTTCCTGACCAAGTCAGAATCTTGACTGAGGATGTTTCTTCCTGTAATTGGTAATTTCCTTTTCGACATACACTCAGGCCTTCTTGAGGGAGTTTCTTCCTGCAATTGGGACTTCTTTATTTGCTTGCCCTCTGAGGGATGAAACAAGCATGATCACCTTGAACAGAGTCACGAGTTCCACGTTATGTCCACAGCTACTCAAGCATTGCTGCATTTTTTCTCCCTGGTAGTCATTTGTGTACAGTCTTTTATTTTTCGTTATTTTGTGGTGAAAGCGTGTAACTACGCTGCAGATTTGCTCTGTATAACCCATCTTACTGTCCTTTTATTTTTTTCGTGTTCCTGGCGTGTTTTTCTCATGCATCGTAATAACTGCCAAATGATTTTTGTCACGTTTCACTGAACCTCGCATTGGATATTTCGGTGTTACAACCAAATAAATCGTTAATGTACAAACTTCCTTAATTCTTCATTTTTCGTTCAAAACGCATTACCAAGTCTAAAACACCAAAATAATACTATTTTTACGTTTCTCGTTATATATTCTAGACTATGAAAATAACGTTACCCCCGTTTATACAGATCACACTTTACTGCTGTTTCAACCAATCAGCTGAAGTTTGCTTTAATTTACCAAGCAACAACCGTGCGTTTGGCTAGCAACCTCATCTCAGAAATCAGTAAATATAATCTTGCTTCAGACCCTAGGAGTTTAGTATGAATGGCAATTGGTCACAAGGGGACGATTTAGCAAAGTAAAAGCCTTCAGCCTGAAAGGAATGAAAATAGCAGTCATTCACACGTATGAAACAACAAAGGGTCCAGCCTGATACAAAACCAGCTCGATTGACGAACAACAAAAAGAAACAACTTTCATCCTTCGTCAAACACAACACGAAATTGAGTTCCATATTTCTTTCACCTAAGCAGGAAACAATTTGCATATTTTATCATCTAGCTAAAAGGGCCGTGTGCATAAGTTTACGAATTATAGACTGGAAATGCATAATACATGGACGGTGCTTACTTATTTCCAATTTATCTCCGTCTAACGATATCAAATTTCAGTCGACTACCCAACCACTCTAGCTTAAACCAATAAGTTTAAATAGAGGTTTAGATGAGTTTTGTTATAGATAACTGTGAAATATGATGACCATCTCCTGGCTCTACTTAAGAGGTAAACATGGGTTAAGCACGGTTAAATAAATTTATTTATCGTGGTATAATATTGAGCGGACGGTTTTTTCAAGATATTTCGCTCAAAAAGGAACGTAAAACCTATGCAGCAAAGGGGGAATGACACGGAATACGAGAGAGAGAGAGAGAGAGAGAGAGAGAGAGAGAGAGAGAGAGAGAGAGAGAGAGAGAGAAAACTTCCCCGGCTACATCGACAGAATTAGCATTCAGCTGCTGATACATCCTGCAGAAAGGTGTGAAAGAGCTATATCCAAGTCACAGGCAGCGAAAGCCATGACACTGTCCAGGCTACTGCAGTAACCCGGTGGGTGTCAACCCCCATGGTGTCAACACTGACACCTATTTCCAACTTAGCAGTGCCAATACAACCAACACAACACTTGATATTATTGCGACCAATATTGATGACGTGGAATATTAAATGTATTATACATACGCCATTCTTAACCCCCCCTCCCCAACTTCGATGCTGAATCACCATCCATATCACCCCACTACCCCCTACCCCCAGCAACCCCGCAATACTATACTACTCAGGGGTCGCCGCGCGCGCGCGCGCGCCCCGTTCAATAAGGTAAACACAGTTAAATATGAAAGGTAGGACTGAGAGCTTCTGGTTCATGGCAGTGACACGCGCGTGTGGGAGGCGAAAAAAGGAAAATTCCAATTCTCGAGTGCACTCTTATTTAATGGTTCCGTTCATCCGGGTTTTAGCGGAGTTTATTTTTATGTATATATATATATATATATAGCCGTTGTCATATTATCCGAGCGATTGCGACGAGTGGTTCGTTTCCGATTGCTTGAATGCTTGTGTGAATGACCAGTGCGTTGTCGTTTGGTACGTATGAAGGTGATTTATTTATTGTTGATTTTTATTGTGTAGGTATACTTTATATATATAAATATTTATATTTATATATATTTATATATATACATAAAAATATATAATTTATATATATATATTTTATATATATATATATCTATATACACACACACACACACACACATATATATATATATATATATATATATATATATATATATATATATATATATATATATATATATATATATATATATATTTATATATATATATACATATGCATATATGTATAGACTATGTATAAATATATATATATATTTAAATTTATATATATACATATATATATAATTTATTTATTTATGTCTGTATGCATAATGTATATGACTAGGAGATAATCATAAATAATCGAGAGATGAAAAGTCTTACTAAAAGACCACGAAAGAATGATCAAGGACGTCATATACATTATTATCAACGCTAGCGAGTATAATTGCCTTGATGGTAAGTTGAAATGTTTCGGCAACATTAATCTTTTCGTTTTTCACAGGGGCCATACTTAGTCCCTTCCCTTGCCTTTATTCCCTCTCTGTACTTCTTGCCCTAAGTTATTGGGCTTCATATCCCATAATTACTGACCTTTTACAACTTCTTTCCAGCATAAACGCAGAGGTGTCACTCGAGATATACAGAGCTCGAAGGTTTTTCCTTTGTTTTAGTTTTGTGTACTACGCGTGCGCTCGCTCTCTCTATCGGTATGTATCACACGCACACACACACACATAAATTATATATATATATATATATATATATATATTTATATATATATATATATATATATATATATATATATATATATATATATATATATATATATATATATATATATATATATACAGACACTCACATACACATATTGTATATATACATATATATATATATATATATATATATATATATATATATATATATATATATATACTATATGCATAAACACACACATATATACATGTATATATATTATAAAACCGTTTCATATTCCTCTGAAAAATTTGCATGCCATATTCAATTTTCTCTCTTGCATGGACCTCTTTTTTTTTTTTAAATATAGGTATTTACACAGGTGTGCATATGCATTCAACTGTTTGACATGAATTCACCCGGAGTTCATCCCAAAGTCAAGAGTCACGTCTACGTGACATGACCTTTATGGAAGCATAAAGTAATGGGCACCAGAAAAACAAGGTTCATCAATGAGACATGACCCTAGTCAATATTTGTCTCAAGGGTTAAGGGCACCGAAAAAAAAAAGGTTTATCGATGTTTATCGCTGAGGCAAAGATCATAATACCCGGCCTGCTCTTTAATTAGTTCAATATATTTTTGAGACCTTTTATATTTATGGTTTTTTTTTATCATCCAATTGATGATTAGCACTTCAGTGTAATAATAAAGACCCAAAAAGTTAAGTTAAGTATACCTTAGTTTAACCAGACCACTGAACTGATTAACAGCTCTCATAGGGCTG
>JANJGK010007864.1:0-29193 GCA_039081455.1 Macrobrachium rosenbergii
TATAAAGAACCTTGATTGAGCATTATCAAAATGTTCAAAAAATTCTTTTCTTAAAAACAGCCGTTAAATCAGCCACGGACAGATAAACGAACAGACAGAAAACTCACAAGGAAGCTACAATACATATAGTTCCTATCTTTAAAAATGAAAATAAAGCAAATTAAACCGTGCAAGCCTCTCATGTTTATTTCTTAGCACTTGCTGAGGAACGGGAAAAGTCCAAAATGCTTTAACTGCAGGTCATTTAACCAACTGGGAAGGGAGCCAAAGGCAATTCCATAATCCGCTCTGACTTCAGATTGTCTGTGTGTCAATTAGCAGAATCTAATAGACGTCTGCGGCCATTATGCGGCTGGCTATAATTACCATTTCCTCATTTGGTTGTCATTACTTTGATTTTCCTTTTCTCTGTTTTCCTGAATTGAGTTCACTGATACATAACGGTAGCTGGGTTTTGGTAACGTTTTCTGTATTTCTTTCTTTACATACCTATATCTTCACGTCTTCCTTAGTGATATATATGTGGAGCATGATAACAGTCCTTTCTTTCAAGAGCTTCCATTCCATATTCTCTCATGGATTCTTACCAATAACATGTAAAAAATGAGCCGAAGTTTCTTCGGCACAATCGAGTTTACTGTTCAGTGTATAATGCTGTATGAAACTTTCAGTAACGGCCCAGTGGTGGCCTGTGTTTTTGGCACCTATAGCGGTGCCAGACGCACGATCATGGCTAAATTTAACCTTAAATAAGGAAAAAACTACTGAGGCTATAGGGCTGTAATTTGGTATGTTTGATGATTGGAGGGTAGATGATCAACATACTAATTTTCAGCCCTCTATCCTTTTAAGATCTGAGGGCGGACAGAAAAATGTGGACTGACAGACAAATAGCCCTCTCAGCAGTTTTCTTTTAAAGAAAACTTACAACTACATTCTCGGTACTAATACAATCCACATATTTACCACATCCAGCATTTTCTGGCCTGTCACTTTGAATAACCGTTGGGTACGTCATGAACTTTTCCTTTGAGCATGAAATTCCAAACAGGTTGCTTGAGCCGTTATTTTGCATGAACGCTTTTGTTCTGATTTTATGCTGAAAGATAACTTTACTACTTATATTTGGCTTCAGTAGACCATTCTCTAAGTTTTTTGTACCTGTTCATTTGCTCATGATTCTGACTTTGGTCACATTTACAAAGACTGTACATATATGAAAAGCTTATAGGTCACAAGTATTTTATAAATTACAATACACAATAAATGTTTAATTAATAGGTGTGGCGAAAGAGATTCTGAAAAACTTTGAAAGGATTTTTAGCTGGTATCTGACTCGTTTCCCAATTACATAAAAACTGTTATGTCAGGCATTCTGAAGACATAGGAATTCGCCACAAGACTTTGTGAGTGCATTCACTGGAAATGTCCAGGTTATGGTATAGGCATATCTATGTGAGTTTCTTTTGGGCAGAGTCCCAGGTTGTGAAGGGATTAGTTATGAGACCAATGGTCATTCAAAGACCAACACTGAGCATTGTTAAAAGTCTTCAGTGAAGACTCTGTGGTTCGAGACCTGTCAGTTAAGACTGTGAACATTGCCGTTTGGAGGTAGGAACCACGTTTGATTTCCCAAACTGTAGATTGCTTTTTTCATTTATAAATTGTCTCTTGTGTCAAACATTTATTATATTGTGTGTACTGTATAAGTAACATGGGAGGAATTCCCATATCTTTATTTTTATGCATTTGGTTTAATAAGGGATTTATTTGACTTCTTCAGATGTGTCGCTGAGAAAGAGGTTAAAGATGTACTCGTTGGGAATGTACTGGACTTTGGCTTATTTTGACCTATTGTGAGTTAACGATGTAAAGACAATAATTAGTTAAATATGATAGACTGTAATATGAATGATCTTTTGTGGAACATTAGCATTCCATTTCATTTCATCTTTTATTTCTTGCAATCCAGTTATGTAAGATTTTTGTCAAATGAATTATTTTTGGTAAAGCTTATTTTGCTGTAGACCTGAGAGAGAGAGAGAGAGAGAGAGAGAGAGAGAGAGAGAGAGAGAGAGAGAGAGAGAGAGAGAGAGAGAATGCAGGGTGAGTAGGTACAAATATTCACTTTCGGTAGCCTTTTTGATGCAGTCACTATCAAGCTACCAACAGATGGGTCTTCTCGATTTTGTAGAAACAGGTAAGCAATGAAATTTCCTCTCGATTGGGTAACAGATTTATTTGGTGGCGAGCAGGTAACTACACTTGGGTAAAATAGTGCATAGGTATTCTCTGAAGAGACATATCTTACGAGGAAATCAAGATTCTTAAGTGATAGGGTGTGCCTTTTTGGTTGGTATACATGTCTCTTTGATGACTGAAGCACTTTTTGCAGTCGAGACTACCGCACACTGTTATCGAGTTAGTGCGTTGTGAACCTGTGTCACGAGTGTGGAGATGTGTGCTTTAAAAGGGTGAAAAGTGTTAATTTTTCAGGTTAGTTACTTATTTTTGCTGCCATCGTTGTGAGAAGGGGTTACTTTAGTGTTACTATGTTTTTTTTTTTTTTTTTGGCTAGTTACTTGTAATAGGGGGCTAATTAAGGGTGAGTTCTGTTGATTTGTGACTGGGTTTTTTCCTTAGGGGACTGGTGACAATTTGGTGACGTCACTGAGAGCGCTTTCTCGTTTTAGTCCGGGGTGGCTTGATGCTGCTATCCCATTCTCTCTACGAGCCCATTTTTTTTTTTTGTGTGTGGGTGGGCTGAAGTATTTTGAGTATTGGCTGGAAATTTTCTGTTTATTATTCGCATTTGGCATTTAGAATTATTTTTTCTTAATTGCTCGCATCTGTGGCTAGGGTTACTTCATTCTTCGCATTTGGCGTTTAGAATTTGATTTAATGGTTCCCATTTGCATTAGTGTTGGTAGTTTGCTGAATTTTTAACTTGCTTTTTTTTCCTTTCTCTTTCTACCTTTGGGGAGTTACATGAAGTTAAGATCAGGTTGAGTTCTTGGAACTTGGAGGGTTATCCGTTCCGATAATATGGCTGAGGCTAACGAAGATAAGGATAAAGTGACAATGTTGCACAAATATTTATTCTTCAACTGATCTGATGCAAGGGTACTTGCAAGTACCGCTTAGTGAGGCGAGTCGAAAGTACACGGCTGTCTCTTTGCTGAAGGGGTGTTATGAGTTCCACAGATGCCATTTGGCTTATCAGGTAGTCCTATGACATTTACCAGGCTAATGAATACAATTTTGCATGGCTTGTTAGGGAAATCCATAATCATCTATATGGATGATATCTTAGTTGCCACTGATTCTGTAGAGGAACATTTATGGGTTCATAGGAAAGTTTTTAGGGGGTTTAAGCTAGCGGGTTTGAAGATAAAATTAGCCAAGTGTAATTTTCTGCAGAAGCAGATATTATATTTTGGTCATGTCATTTCTAAGGAGGGTGTTCGAGTGAAGGAGGATAAAGCTAGGGCAATTGTAGATTTTTGTACTCCCAAGAATAGGAAACAGATTCGGTCTTTCTTGGGCAAGGCTGGATTTTTTCGTAGGTTTGTGAAAGGTTTTTCTACTTTAGTGTCTCCATTGACTAATGTCCTGGGAGATGATGTGCAGTTTGTATGGGGTGATGGACAGTAATCAGCCTTTCAGAACATTAAGGATGCCTTAGTTAATCCCTCAGTGTTGAAGTTTCCTGATTTTGAATGTCCTCTCACGTTGGTGACAGATGCCAGTCACGATGGTATAGGGGTGACCGCCCTATAGTCCGAAGGCCCGATAGTCCGAAGGTCCGATAGTCCGAAAGTCAGCAGGCCCGATAGTCCGAAGGTCCGATAGTCCGAAAGTCAGAAGGCCCGATAGTCCGAAGGACTGTAATCAGCCCCCCACCCCTCCATAGCTAATACGGCAAAATTGTAACCAGTAAACACCCATAAAAATACCAACCTACGACTATCGGACCTTCGGACTATCGGGCCTTCGGACTATCGGGCCTTCGGACTAACGGAATGGAATCGGTATAGGGGCCTGCCTTATGCAGAAGTTCGATGGAAGACTCTGTCCGATTACATTTTACAGTAGGAAGTTTAAGACATTGGGTAGTAATGAACGGCTATGGTCGGTAGTGGACGAAGAGGCCTTTGCTGTAGTGTCTAGTTTGGTTCATTTTAAGATGTCACTGATGGGCAATCAAGTAGAGGTTCTTACAGACCATAAGCCATTGTTGGGTCTTTTCAATAAGCCAGATCTTTCCCCTAAAAGAGCTAGGTAGTATCTGATAATCAGGGATTTTTATGCCAAGCTTAGGTATATAGAGGATAGACATAATGTTGTATTGGATGCCCTTAGTAGAAGTTTTTTCTGATTCAGATGGTACTCATGTATGTTAAGTACTTGGAGATTGCATAGACTGGGATATTAGTTCAGTAGAATCTGAACAGGATGGGGATGAGATTTTGGCAGACACAAAATTGTTCCTTAGAGGGGAATTAGTTAGGGAGGGTTATAAGTTGCCTTTCGCAGGTCTTGAATCAATGGATAATTTGTTAGTTAGGAAGATTAGATACAGACTGAGATAGTGAGGATAAGGGTGATACAATGCAAATAGTTGTTCCTAGGAGTTTAGTACCTGCAGTTCTGGATATTGTTCACTATAGGTCTGGCAGTCCACATTTGGGTATTGAGAAGACATATCAGAATATACGGGGGCAGTTCTTTTGGAAGAATATGCTCACATCAGTGGAAGACTTTGTGAGAGGTTGTGCACTTTGTAATGTGTGTAATCCATGGGTCGTTTCTTGTAAATTGGGTTCATTTCCTATTCCCAGTAGAAAATTTTTTAGGGTCCATATGGACCTGTTATCCAATTTCTGTTAATCTAGTTATGGCCATAGGCACCTGTTGGTGGTTGTTGACGAATTAACTAGGTTTGTAGAGATTTTACCTTTGAAGCATAAAACAGCAGAGGAGGTGGCAGTCGCGTTCCAAAATGTTTACGCACAGGTCTTGGTCATTTACTCCTGGGTGAACAGTTGAAGATTTAGACTCACTGGAAGTTTCCACGAAATGCTTTCTAATTTTACCCGTGTAATTTTTATTATCACTAAAGTGGTACCATTGGTAAGCTGATAGTTTATTCTGAAGTATATTAAAAGTTGTCAGAAATAAGATAACGCCTACCACCGTTTCATATGTGATGAAATAGGACCAAAAATAATTTTTAGCATTTCTTATTCTCTTCCTCTGTCTTCAAAGGTCAAAAAATATATTTTCTGGTTAATCAAATGTAATAAATTTGATGTAAGTAGATAGAACATTCCTTACTTATAGTCAAGGTAAATATTTCAGTCGAAATAAATTAATATTTTATGAATGACAAGGCAATTAACAGAAGCGACCATCAGGCCCATTACTGGTGTTTAGTTAACAGCCGGCGTTGGCAGCACTGACGGCTAGATTCGTCATCGTCCCACGTGGAATAAGTGAAATTTAAAAAAAAAAATGTATCAATGAGTTTCTCTTTTAAACAAACGCGACTGTAGAATTGGGACTCAACGATACATTTTTCTTTTATTTCACTCATATATATATATATATATATATATATATATATATATATATATATATATATATATATATATATATATATATATATATATATATATATATATATATATATATATATATATATATATATATATATATATATATATATATATATATATATATATTTAAGGGACATATATATTCAATTCATAACTGCCATACTATAAGGTGTGATGAAAGAGAGATAGCTACGAGATGGTACTAGGTCAAACCGACAGTCGCAAAATCATTGCATTCAGCAAATAGTTTGGTTACCTCAGCTGTTCGGCTTGATGAACACACAATATTGGCTCTGGTATGTGAAACAGATGACCTAGTTGGTATGTGAGTACGTAAGTTCGTACATTAGAAAATATAAATTTTGTGTCTAATTCTGCCCAAAAATAAGTCTGATCGTTCATTAGCGAAGCTAGAGCGAGATCGTCAAGACGTGGTTTTGAGTGTTCCAATCTCTTAGAACTGGCAAATAAGGTAAAGTTCAGACTTTTCGTTTTTCTGTGTGAACTGTGAACTTGTGATTTTACCATGATTTCAAGACACTTATGAACTTGTGTGGAAAATTGAACATAACCATTTATGTCACTTTAATATTCTATTTTATTGTGTATTGCTTACCATTATTAACCATGCATTTTAGACTTTCATTATTATGTTTTGCACTTGTATATTTTTGGGAGATTACTATTGTGCTTAATTCTTTCGACAGATGTCTGTGGTAACATGGTGGTCACATGGTGATGACATTGTGGTGATATCTGTGGAATTGGTGTGATTATAGAGAGGACAATGCAAAACGTTTGCAATGTCGGTATTTCTCATGTGGTTGACTTAAGACGAAACTTATAATGTCTAAGATGGAGTATGTGAGAGTTTTGAGTTTTAAAGGCTTTTAGCCATAGTAAGATTTTTAGTCAGAGTTAGATTATTTTGACTTGATAATTCATTTATGATGCATTTTAATCTTTTCTTTGTTCATTCATTACTTATTGGGTTGGTTTGAATAATAAATCTATTTTAGTAGGAAAGATCGTGTTTCCTTAGATGATCCATTCCTTTTGAGGATGATATTCGAGAGAGAGAGAGAGAGAGAGAGAGGGAGAATGCACGAGACGAATGCTAATGCGAGAGAGAGAGAAATTTGCTGAGAGAGAAAAAAAAAGGCGTGTATTGCTCTGAAGGGGAGGGTCTGTGTGGATGAATGTTAGGAGGGGGTAAGGGTCGAAATACCATGCTGTTCCTGAAGATAGATCGCAAAAGGACGCGTTACGTAACACTTCAACGAAGTGTTTAATCTGTAGGGGTATAACAGATTTTATTGGTGGCAGCGGTTTAAAATAAAAAGTTTAATTGGTAGTAGCGATGTGCGTTAGTTTCATTTGGGGCTAAGATAGCGAAATAGGGAGATTAAAATAGGCTAATTGATAACATTATGCCTCAGGGCACTGGCTAGCCGCGAGGCGAGCTGTGATCAGTGTTAAGATAGCGCGAGTGATGGGGGAACTATATTCTGAAGAATCACGAGTGACACCGTGATTTTTTTGTTCTATTTAAGTATTCGGGAGTGGTGAATTGTGAAAATAGATTTGGGTGATATGTAGAGTAATTTGGGGTTAAGAAAACACCCAAATAAGAGTGAATAGTGGCGATTGTGAGTTAATTAAGAGTATGGTGAGTTTACAAAAATCACCTTCCATCCTTATGTTTTGCTTCGAGTTGGCAGCTTCCCATTCTCGCACAGAGCTCAGTTTTCTGTTAGCAAGTCACGAGTGATAAAGCAAGTATTCCGTTTTCTGTTCCTTGTCTTTTTTAGGGGAGGGTTATCTTTCGCCTTCTTTCCTTTTCTTTTCATGTTATTACGATCGGGACGTGTGATCATTCACAAAATGCCGGACTCAGACGCAGGTACGTCACAGTCAATTGTGACTCATAGGCTGACGAACTTCAATGCAGGCATTACAAATTTTAAGGGCCTAGTTGACGGGAAATTAACCCAAAATGTGGAGACATTTATTGAATCAGTAGAAAATTACCTGAATTCGAAAAAAATTACAAATGGCGCCGAAGCTCTAACAGAAGCGAAAGCTTTTATAGATTTAGACAAAGGGGACATTGGAGAACGAGCACGCAGTTTCGGGTTCAGAAAGTGTAAAACTTGGAAAGAACTTCAGGAATTTTTACGTGGGTCGTATGGCAGGATTGACCGCGAATGCATTGTTCGGAATGATCCGAATTATAAATTAAGTCCAAAGTTCCATGGACCTTTTGAGATTCTAGAGATCAAAAAAGGAATAGATTTGTAATAAAAGATGTAAATACTGGTGTGACGAAATTGACCCATATTTCAAAATTAAAGAAAGTTGGGATGTAATGGAACATTTGTATTCAGTTAGAGGGATAAATGGGTTGACAATTGTATATATATGATATTTATTGTTTTTTTTGTCTCTTGTTCATTCTAGATGCTGAAGTTCTTAGTGATAATCCTGTTGAGTACAGTAACCTGGGGGTCACAAGAAGTTCGTTTAGGACCAGGTGAAGTGGTTGAAGAAGATCATGAAGTCTGGTTAGCTTCGGACCAAGTGACCATAAGTGTGGAATTTGACAATATAGGATCAGCCAGAAAGGAATTGAACGATTCCAAGGATAGGTTGCACCAAATGAGAAAGACGCTAGATGAAGTAGAGACTAAGAGAACTTTGCCAGTCTCTTTAACTAGATTAATGAAAGAAGTGAGATAGAATTGATAAAGGGATAGATAAAACATTAGAATGGATTCCTGACGTTACTCCAGGAAAGTCTCCATCTGTAGAGAATAGGAGAAGTAAAAGAGCAGCACCTTTAGTTCTTCTAGGTGTTGGTGTGATTGCTGCGATTGGAGCTATGTCCATTGGAAGTTTAGTCAAAGTAGCAGAAGTTCAAAGAGACCTAATAGCTCAGGGGAAACAGTTAAATCACTTGCAAGAAAGTAATGAGAAATTGAGAAGTGGTTTTGAAACAATTAGACATTCTTTGAATGATTTGTCAGTTATAGTAGAAGGTTTGAAAGAAGATCTTGATGTGACAATAGCACTTCTTACGATCCAACATACTTTTCTTAATATTGAGAAAGAAACTGATTCTCTAAGGATAGAAGTGCAAATGCAAATAAAAGCAATTATTGCTGCAGCAGATGGTCGTGTGTATGGTGATATATTACCTTTAGGATACTTAGAAAACGTTCTAAGGAATTCCGCTTATCTACATGGGACGAAAGTATTATTCACGGGAGGAGATTTGTATTTATATTATAGTGTTTTGAGAGTGAGATTGTCTGATCGGGGATTAATAGTATACGTTCCTGTCAGTACCGTGAAGCCTTTTCTTAGTTTTATTATTAGACCTTTTCCGAGTGCTTTTGGAGACTTAATAGTGACATGGGATGGATTAGAGACCATGTTCATTTTGGGAGATCAATATCAAGGTTCGGGAGTCGATTATAAGACAGGTTGTACCTTGGTTAGGGAGAAGTATGTGTGTGACAGTAATGTTTTCCAGTTCCGAGTTGTATCTGTGGGTGGTTGTGAATTATCATTGGTTCATAGACAGACACTGACAGACTGTGACTTTATAGTTTCCACTTGAATACCACATAATCTCCACCAGAACTCTTACTGCCGTATACTGCAAAGAATGTCCTGTTACGACGATGTGCCAGGGTAACAAGTCGACGTCATTCATTCTTCAAGGATCTAAGCTGTTTGATTCTTCGTGTCGGGTGGTGTCAACAGACTTCCTCGTAATTAGCCGTGCTGTGTTCAACAGTTCCAAGAAGATATTCATGCGTCATATGCGTAATGATCATGATGTAGTTCCAGTGCCTGCAACAGGGGTACCGATAACTGTTCCACCGTTAGAAGAAGACGATGATCCATTGATGTTCGAGTACCAGGAATATGTTTTACCATCGATATTCATAGTTTTAGTGGCTATTTTACTGATAATTCTTATTGTGGGAGTAGTTAAGCTTATTTGTGCTTGTAAGACTACATGCAAGGGCTCTAAGAAAACGACCCCAGTGACTTTGCAAGTACTTCATGAGAGCAGTACTTAAAACTGCAGTTCAGTAGACATTGCTAATTGAGCATAGCTCTATTTGTTATGTTTTATACATATGCTTTTATTTTGGTTCGCCATTAAGAGAGCGAGACGCTCTTATGGGGTGGCCGAGCACTATTTAAGGGACATATATATTCAATTCATAACTGCCATACTATAAGGTGTGATGAAAGAGAGATAGCTGCAAGATGGTACTAGGTCAAACCAACAGTCGCAAAATCATTGCATTCAGCAAATAGTTTGGTTACCTCAGCTGTTCGGCTTGATGAACACACAATATTGGCTCTGGTATGTGAAACAGATGACCTAGTTGGTATGTGAGTACGTAAGTTCGTACGTTAGAAAATATAGATTTTGTGTCTAATTCTGCCCAAAAATAAGTCTGATCGTTCATTAGCGAAGCTAGAGCGAGATCGTCAAGACATGGTTTTGAGTGTTCCAATCTCTTAGAACTGGCAAAATAAGGTAAAGTTCAGACTTTTCGTTTTTCTGTGTGAACTGTGAACTTGTGATTTTACCATGATTTCAAGACACTTATGAACTTGTGTGGAAAATTGAACATAGCCATTTATGTCACTTTAATATTCTATTTTATTGTGTATTGCTTACCATTATTAACCATGCATTTTAGACTTTCATTATTATGTTTTGCACTTGTATATTTTTGGGAGATTACTATTGTGCTTAATTCTTTCGACAGATGTCTGTGGTAACATGGTGGTCACATGGTGATGACATTGTGGTGATATCTGTGGAATTGGTGTGATTATAGAGAGGACAATGCAAAACGTTTGCAATGTCGGTATTTCTCATGTGGTTGACTTAAGACGAGACTTATAATGTCTAAGATGGAGTATGTGAGAGTTTTGAGTTTTAAAGGCTTTTTAGCCATAGTAAGATTTTTAGTCAGAGTTAGATTATTTTGACTTGATAATTCATTTATGATGCATTTTAATCTTTTCTTTGTTCATATATTACTTATTGGGTTGGTTTGAATAATAAATCTATTTTTGTAGGAAAGATCGTGTTTCCTTAGATGATCCATTCCTTTTGAGGATGATATTCGAGAGAGAGAGAGAGAGAGGGAGAATGCGCGAGACGAATGCTAATGCAAGAGAGAGAGAAATTTGCTGAGAGAGAAAAAAAGGAGTGTATTGCTCTGAAGGGGAGGGTCTGTGTGGATGAATGTTAGGAGGGGGTAAGGGTCGAAATACCATGCTGTTCCTGAAGATAGATCGCAAAAGGACACGTTACGTAACACTTCAACGAAGTGTTTAATCTGTAGGGGTATAACATATATATATGTATATATATATATATATATATATATATATATATATATATATATATATATATATATATATATATATATATATATATATATATATATATATATATATATATATATATATATATATATATATATATATATATATAAATAATATATATATATATATATATATATATATATATATATATATATATATATATATATATATATATATATATATATATATATATATATATATATATATATATATATATATATATATATATATATATATATATATATATATATATATATATATATATATATATATATATATATATATATATATTATATATATATATATATATATATATATATATATATATATATATATATATATATATATATATATATATATATATATATATATATATATATATATATATATATATATATATATATATGTGTGTGTGTGTGTGTGTGTGTGTGTGTGTGTGTGTGTTTGTGTGTGTGTGTGTGTGTGTGTGCGTGTGTAATGAAAAAAGGGAGAAAGTAATAAAACTGGATAAAATAAAAATGAAAATGACTATGAACCATCACAACTATAATTCGTTTCACTTAAAAATGCATGCACAGGCTCTGGAAACGAACAAAGGCTTTGTTTTTTCCAACTTGAGCAGTTATCATCACTTCCTCATCTTATATTGAACTGAAATAAAAAACCCGCAATTTCTTATCACCACCTTTGTATAATGCGAGTGAGTTATGAATTACAGCAGTTTGTTGTTTCCCAAGCCGAAGCTATTGTTGGTTCATTGTTTATGTCCGAACTATTACAACGGTAGTTTGCACGTGGGGTAACTATCATTGCTTCAGTGACAGCTGATGTTACTACCACAGCCCAGTTAGAAAAGACAAATTGCTGTTGATGACAGATACGGCAGTAAACAAAAGGTGGCGAACAGGAAGTCATGCAATTTCTGTGTAGTTCAATTCAGGATAACCAAGTGAAGGGTAAAATATTAAAAATTTCGTATAAGCGAATACAGGGCATAAAAAAGTTCATAGTGAATTTACAGAAGGACCTTTTAGTATATAAACATATTGCAGATTACAAAGGTAGGAAAATGTGTCATATACAGTATATTTGTGTGTGTATGCGTATGATGGAAAGGTGACTGGGGAGGGATTTGGCGTTATCATTTATATTTACAATGCCTAGTTACTGAGGGGGTGGTTAATTATGTATATTATATTTACATAATGCAATTCCATTGTGAAACTACATTATTACATTAGTTTTACATTCTTTTTTTTTGCTTTCATGGGTCTAATAAATTTATTGATTTCTTCTGAAGTATTTGGTTTGGGATTGTTATGGGAGTGACCTTGACCTTGTGTTCTTCCCCTCAGGCAGCTGGTGGGGAGGCCTTGCCCTAACTCCTTCCATCTGGACGTTCAGCAATATTTTCTCACTTCTACATTCAATCTTTTTTTCAAAATTCTGGATAAGGAAAACCGATCTGGGTATGGTCATAATCCACATTGGTATTCATCTCCTTGGGCATAGATCACCAGCTGTTGGCTTTCACCTCCCCAGGGCATAAACCTCATTGGTATTTCTTCCTCAGCTTTTGTCGAGTATGTTCATTCAGAAGGCTATAGTGGTATGCAATGGTAAAATATTAAAGAATTTATGGTGATTACGAAATCCATAGCTGTACATACATATGTAAATGTAATAATAACATGAGCTTTCGCATGTTTCCAAACATATTTCTTCATATATACAATGAAATATTAAAATAGCCAAGATTAAGCAGAAGCGAAAAGTCAATCTTAAAATGAATATTCAGTAGTTATAAGATAACTCAGAGGTTGATTTGCTATGGACAGTTGCCTGACAAGTATAAATTTTGTGACTATGAATTCCATATCGTCAACGATCTCCGGTCAGTATAGATTATATCGTCGTGATTATCTTGGTCAGTAGTTAGGGGAAATCCTACTCGGTCAGCATCGGCCCCCCAAGCATGACTTTTGTCTTTGACTTTTTTACCTGGATTCGTCAACAACTCTACCACATTCCTACGGACTCGCCATATCCCATAAGAAAGGCATTCTCTGACTCCCAGTTTTGTGAAATTAGGTCTCGCTCAGTTTTACTCTGTCAGAAACTTAGCAGGTTTGTTAACATTCCCTAGGTAGTTTATAAAACGCGCAGAGGACTCTACTAAAAAAACTCTATAAATTATTAAATATTACAGTGAACAGCATAACGCTCATAAGCCAGGACGCGGAATCATTATTAACAAAGGTTCCTGTAAACGACATCCTGAATTTCATAAGGGAAAAAATCAACTCTTTACGAAGGCCTATTTTCTCTGGGCAGTAAAAAAAAAAAAAGTTAAATTAATCAAGCTCCGTGTAACCAATAACATGCCCTCATTTAACTGAAAGGTTTACAAAGATTTGAATGTGGGATAGGCAGCCTGCTATTCCTCTTTACGCCAATGTCTGCATGTACTTTAATGACTCAATCCCAAAGTGGTTTTGGTGCGACACGTTGATGACATTTTCACGTTCTGGAATAATAGTTGAGAAGATTTTGATGTCTATTTGCAGCAAAATGAATTCACTTCTAGCATTACGTTCAAAACTGAATGAGAAAAGGACAGGAACTAGCCTTCTTAGGGAATCATTCAAGTATAGTTTCATCGTCTATAGAAGACCAACGTTCTCTTTCCTGCATTCATTTCCTAACTATCACAACATTGCTTATTAATGAAGACTAAGGTATCAGTGTATTTTTTTTTTCTCGGAGGACAAGGAACCTGTTCTGGCGGTTACATAGACAAAGAAGTCGATTTCATCTGTAAACAACTCAACCAGCTGCCTCACTATAACGGCGGAAAAGCCATCAACCAAGCCAGTAGGACAGATCTCTTTTCAAACCAATGGGCATAACAAAATAAGGGACATACCAGCAAAATAAAACTCCACTGCGTAGAGGTATTAAGAACGTATCTGTAGGGACATCGAAGCTGACTACCCTTCTGCTTTCATATCGAAGAATTGTAGAGAATGCTCTTATTAATGCCCATCAAAATAAGAGAGAATTATGCCTGTACAGCAGATTTGATATCAACTTACACCTTTTTTGATGGGTCAGTGTTCAAGAGTCACTATACATCACCCATGGTCAAAAGTACAACATTGTTTCTAAATAAAGCAACGTTTCGAATACCACTGGTACCTAATCACTTAGTTATGATTCTTCTGGTTATAAGCTATTCATGAAATGTAGTGAATTAGACAATAAACGATATTTGTGTGAGTATATATATATATATATATATATATATATATATATATATATATATATATATATATATATATATATATATATATATATATATATATATATATATATATATATATGATCATATTTTTAAGACCTCCACCTAATGTAGTGATCTGGATATTTTATGATATTTATGGCCTAATGTTTGTGAATATAAGAAAAACCCTCGGTGTAGGCTATAAGACAAATTCGACAAATTCATAATTAGCCACGCGTTACAAATTTACCAATCAGCTATCATGGCGAATATGGGTTGATGTCGATTCTAAGTACCGAACATGAATTCGACAGATATGTAAAGCAGAGTCGATGTCAAATTGTACCTCTCTTGAGATCTGGTAACGAAATATTTATTAATCATAATTCCTCATGGATGTAAGTTGTTATTCCCGAGGCGTAGTGAACTGGATATTTAAGTATACTGGTGTCTTAATATCTATCTATCTATCTATCTATCTATCTATCTATCTATCTATCTATCTATATATATATATATATATATATATATATATATATATATATAGAAAATCCACATGATCATATTTTTCAGAGCTCCACCTATCCCCCCCTACACACACACACACACACACACACACACATATATATATATATATATATATATATATATATATATATATATATATATATATATATATATATCTTCCTGATGATAGTTTTCATAGCTCCACCTAATAGTATCGAAACAGGATTCGAATATCAGGTGATGATCGAACAATATGATCTGGTTTCAGTAAATTCATTGACCACTGTTCGAATTAGCCGCTAATTATATCACTTACGACAGCTATAAATTATTTATTTCATGCCACTTTGTCCTCCTGCCTTCTCAATTTCCCCAAAAATTTTGGGATATATTTATCACTGCAAGCCTTGAATCCATATGGCAAATCGCTGAAGGTGGCCTTTTACCGTAGCAGTTTACGAATCTACGCACCTTTATTATTAGTAATAATAAATTCAATTATAAAAATTACCTTGCATACATCGGTGCGAGTTGATAAGCTCACCGTTGAATCACCTTAACAAAAGTATTCAATACTCTTTTTGTCTATGACCATGTCATTGTGACGCCATGTTGCATTAGCAAATACTATAATGATAATAATATCCTTTGTTTCAGCTCCGGGCCATACACGATGAACGATAAGGTGAACACAATACAGCATACTAAATTCAGTACGTTAGTAAAAAGTAATATTCATGAACTCTTACGCCCAAGCGCTCCTGAAAAGAACAGCAACAACTATAATAATAATTTCAGATAAAGACCAAACACCGATACATAATTCAGGTAGTTTGCTAAAAATGAAGAGTAAATGGCAAATTTTTATAATAATAATAATAATAATAATAATAATAATAATAATAATAATAATAATAATAATAATTTTTTTTTTCAGATGGGCTAACCACTGATACATAATTGGGGTAGTTCGCTAAAAAGGAAGAGTGCCCGGCGACTCTCAATAATAATAATAATAATAATAATAATAATAATAATAATAATAATAATAATAATAATAATAATAATTTCTGTCGATTTTCTGATCATCACCTTAAACTTCTTCGGTGACGAAAGGTCGATAAAGCGACATCCCACAAACAGGCAGTTGCAGCGGTCGTTGGATGTTATCCTCAAGAACAGCTGTTTCAGTGTTGTTGAGTCTTCAGCTTGGTAAGACAGGTTTCTTTGATACTAACTCTATTTTCGCGTTCATTTGCGTTCGGGATCTCGGCCGTACTGTACTAGACGATCGTTGGTTTCACTTTGTTTTGTTTTAGGTACAGTCCTCCACAGGGATGATTCACACTCTGACGGGCCCCTTGCACGTTTTCAAAGTAAGGTGCTTCTTATATTTTATAATTGTGTTGCAGTGTTTTCTCGTCAGTTGTGTTGCAGTGTTTTCTCGTCAGTTGTGTTGCAGTGTTTTCTCGTCAGTTGTGTTGCAGTGTTTTCTCGTCAGTTGTGTTGCAGTGTTTTCTCGTCAGTTGTGTTGCAGTGTTTTCTCGTCAGTTGTGTTGCAGTGTTTTCTCGTCAGTATCGAAGCTCCTGCAGAATAGAGTAGTTACTTTTTTAAATTTGATTTCTTGTATGATCTTCACTTCAGGCAGTATTTTGTTGTATAGTCTTTGTGCGCAGTGTACAGATGCTCTCTAGCCTGACTTACAAAATGTTCTAGTTTCAAATTCCCAATTTGCTTCACTTTCATGTCTTCTGTTTACAATATTCATTTGAGGCCTAGAGAAGCTTGAGCAGTTTCTCAGGTATGTCGTATTGTGAATTAGTCTTTGCAAGATTTTAGGCGTGAAAACCTGCTTTGAGGTTTGTTGGGTTGGCGAGTGGATACTGTTGCTAGTTTTGCGTTTTATATTTCCGATATATTGTGGTACTTGAGCTATGACATACAGTTGTCGTATGAAAGTTTTCCGTTTGCTGGTTTTGTATCTTCACAAATATTGGTATTTTCGATTCTTTGTTGTAAATTCCTACAAGAACTGTTCAAAATGTTTATTATAAGTATTGTTGTAGATTGCCTTTCAAAATGTATTTAACTGTTTCGAAGCTTATTTATTACTAAGCTGAACTAGATTGCTTTGAGTGGTAATTCTATGCACTTTGGTTTTATACTAGCAATCTTCTGCAGTGCTACGGATATTTTCATATTTATACTGCATTAGAGCAATTCCTATGATGCAATAGGGTTTAAAGTTTGAGGATTAGAGAGGCCTAACTCGACTACCATATCCTTCCTCGTATGGGGTGTAGTAAGTTGATTTAAACTTATTGAAGGCTTAAGTGGCAATAAACTAGTAATAACGCTTATTAGTATTTATAGAGCCTTGCTTGCTGCTCCTTGTCTTAATATTTTAAAACTTATCAGGTGGCCCAGTTGATTGTAAACAATAGTCAGCCTTTAGTTTTTTTCCACTTGCGAGAACATTTTGGGCTTTAATATATATTTTATTTCAGGTCCGGGTGTGTCGTTAACTAAGCGTGCCACAATGAGTTGTTGAACTGTCTTAGATGTACTGTTACCTTATGACTAAACAGGATTAATGGGTGAGTAAGTATTTCTTGTCTTCTTTTTAGTTGAGTGACTTGAGCAACCCCCTAAACATTTTTTAGCTTTTTTTGAGAAAGCCATAACTAGTAATTTTTCATTTTAAGGTTAGGCTTTGTTTTAATGCATTTTTTTTCAGATTCAAAACCTTAGTTTTGAGAAATTTGAACATTTATTTTTTAAAATTGCAAAGGTTAAAATTTAGCTTTTCCAGCTTTGAGCGTTTCAAGAAATTTTAGGATTTGTTTCAGCTTCAGTATTTAATTTTTATTTTTTATTTAGTTATATTTTAGTATCAAAGGAAGTTTGTGTGTGGAAGTTTGTGTGTGGAAGTTTGTGTGTGGAAGTTTGTGTGTGGAAGTTTGTGTGTGGAAGTTTGTGTGTGGAAGTTTGTGTGTGGAAGTTTGTGTGTGGAAGTGTAGAGTAAATCTAGTATTTTTTTTTTGTGTGGATTTAAACTCTTGTATATTTAAACTTTTGCCGTGTGGTTTGATCTTGTAATTTCAGCTAGTTTTGTGTTTTTTTAGAATTGTAAAGTTCTCTATTTTGGAATTTTGAAGTTTTTGGAATTTTGAAGTTTATGAACAGAATTATTTTTAAAGCTCTTGAATAATTATTTCAGCTGCGAAAGTATTAAGTTTTGCGTATAAATTAGTTTTGCATATAAATTAAAGTTTTGTGATTTGTTTATATTTAAACTTTTGCCATGTGGTTTGATCTTGTAATTTCAGCTACTTTTTTTTTAGAATTGTAAAGTTATCTCGAATTTGGAATTTGAAGATTTTGAACAGACAATTTTTAAAGCTCTTGAGTAATTCAGCTGCGAAAGTATAAATTAAAGTTTTGCGTATAAATTAAAGTTTTGCGTATAAATTAAAGTTTTGCGTATAAATTAAAGTTTTGCGTATAAATTAAAGTTTTGCGTATAAATTAAAGTTTTGCGTGTAAATTAAAGTTTTGCGTGTAAATTAAAGTTTTGCGTGTAAATTAAAGTTTTTGCGTGTAAATTAAGTTTTTGCGTAAAAATTAAAGTTTTGCTTTTAAAGTTTTGCATATACATTAAAGATTTGCTTTTCAAGTTTTGCGTATACATTAAAGATTTACTTTTCAAGTTTTGAGTATACATTAAAGATTTGCTTTTCAAGTTTTGAGTATTCATTAAAGATTTGCTTTTCAAGTTTTGAGTATATATTAAAGATTTGCTTTTCAAGTTTTGCGTATACATTAAAGATTTGCTTTTCAAGTTTTGCGTATACATTAAAGTTTTGCTATTCAAGTTTTGCATATACATTAAAGTTTTGCTATTCAAGTTTTGCGTGTACATTAAGTTTTGCTATTCAAGTTTTGCATATACAAGTTTTGCGTAAACATTAAAGTTTTGCATATACAAGTTTTGCGTATACATTCAAGTTTTGCTATTCAAGTTTTGCGTATACATTAAAGTTTTGCTATTCAAGTTTTGCGTATACATTCAAGTTTTGCTATTCAAGTTTTGCGTGTACATTCAAGTTTTGCTATTCAAGTTTTGCGTGTACATTCAAGTTTTGCTATTCAAGTTTTGCTATTCAAGTTTTGCGTGTACATTCAAGTTTTGCTATTCAAGTTTTGCGTGTACATTCAAGTTTTGCGATTCAAGTTTTGCGTGTACATTCAAGTTTTGCGTGTACATTCAAGTTTTGCGTGTACATTAAAGTTTTGCTATTGCTATTCAAGTTTTGTGTATACATTAAAGTTTTGCTATTGCTATTCAAGTTTTGTGTATAAATTAGTTTTGCTATTTCGCATATACGGTAAGTTATTCTTTGGCCACTTCCCAAGTCCACCTTTGCCGGGGTGGCTGTGCCACCTGCCTGGCAAAGGTGGACTTGCATGTTGTGCATGGTGACTTGGTCACCATGCACAACAGGAAGTTCCAAAACAAGCATGGTGACTTTGTCACCATGCACAATAGGGATTCCAAACCAACCAACTTCCTTAGTTTAGAGCTGCAAGGTTGATAGTTTTTGTGTAACTAGGACTTTATGGGAAGTTTGATATGGAACTTGAAATATAGGATAGGCTAGAATAGGGTGAAGAACGTGCAGATTTTATGTAAATGGAGGGGTTAGGGTAAAGGTAATAAATGCTAAAGTTTATCAAGGATGCTGGGAACAGACTGGGGTAAAATACGATAGTCAGACCTAGGAAAACATTTGACAGTATGTTATTAATAGCAGAGGGTATTACAGTACTTGAGCCCTTTGTTTGGTCAAGAGATGTAAGGTTGACTGTATAGTGGAGCTGAGAATAGAGTAGGGTAACTCTTGACACTTTTATAACTTGGAATTGCATTCCCACTAGTAAATAGGAACTAGACAGTAATAGCTGGATCTTTACGATTTTCTAAGAGGCCTACGTCTTGGTATGTTAAAGAATTTTTTTTGACTGCTGTCATGGACTTGTCAGGTATTCTAATAGGCTGGTTAATAGTGGAAGCTGTAATCCAAATTTTTGCAGTCTTGTTAACGTCGTTCCGTAAATGCACTCAACACCCCCCTCCCCCCCTCGTACTCTTCAAGCAAAGCTTTCATGTTAGGAATAGACAGTTCAGATTGCATTGCATATATTCATTGACCCCTACCTTCATCCATCCATTCCTCCAGCGTTGAAGCTTGCTTCGGGAACCCCCTTCTTATTCTGAATTCCCCTACTTAATTTTTTGCCCTGTGGGGATGTGCAGTTTCAGTTCCCTGAAGACTGTATACTAAAGGACGAAAGTTGCCAGATAGTGTTTGCATTGCATGGCACCTTTCATAGTTATGTAGCACTGAAGTTAGGTGCAGTTGTTTCAATGTAAGATTGGTGCCCTATTAAATATATCTTAAAGGATGGCACTATCCTGTTGTTTTTTTAGGAGTTTGAAGGAACAATGGTAGTGATATATGGGGTTGTTATATGGGGTTATATGGGGTTGTTGATATATGGGGTTGATATATGGGGTTGTTGATATATGGGATTGTTGATATATGGGATTGTTGATGTGAAAGTTGATGGCAGTTTGAAGTAACCATAATACTAATACAGGGGATTTTTAATGGGAGTTTACTCGTACGATATAGTATTAATTATAATAACCTTAGAATAGCTGCTGGTGCTAACTGAACACACTATTTTCACGTTAAGAGGGGTAGGTTAAGTCATGGAATCTTTTAGTCTATTCTAAAATCAAACTACGTTTTCTTGTGCACAGGCTCATGGTGTAGCTGCAGCAGACCATAACATCGACACTAATACTAATGGAAAACAACGCTTTTCGTTAAGACTGAATATCCTGTGAGGATTCGAAGCGCTCTGAATTCGGTTACCCAGACAGCAAGAACTCAACTTGTAGACGCTATGCATGTCATGTGACGGTTCGAAGCGCACTAAATTTGGTTATCCTGACAACTAGAACTCAACTTGTTGACGCTGTACATATCCTGTGAGGATTAAAAGTGCTCTAAATTCGGGTACCCAGACAACTAGAACTAGACTTTGGCACTGTGCATACCCTGTGAGGATTCGAAGTGCTCTAAATTCGGTTACACAGACAATTAGAACTTGGTAGATACTGTGCTCTACCCACTATTCAATTTTATAATCTGACTACTTTTGATATGTAATAGTATTCACATGTATGAAGACCAGCTTTAATATACTGTCTGTAAACCTTTGTACATTGCTTTAACCCCAAAGTGTCATGTGATGGGATGGACTTAGTAATACTCCTTGAAAGACAAAGAATGTCCTATGAAATCAAGGGAATGGTAGTTACTGATTGGTTGGTTAACAGAAGTAAGATGGGGAAATTGAGATGAGAATTGAAGTAACTGAAAAAATGGTTTTTAATTCTGAGGAGATTCTAGTATATTAACCTCGAATTTTGGTGTTTACTTGCAATAGTCTATGCAGACTTAAACTTCTATTCAGCAAAGTGCTATTGTATTTTAACCCCTCTGATGACAGGAATAATTGTTTAAGATCATTCCTTATGATCTGGAGATCGCATTCGGCTGAGGACACTTGTAAAGGTGGCTTGAGCGATAATAGTTGGAAGTGAAAATTCACTTTGACATGAGATACGCCAAGAAAATATTTTAAGGATCTAACGGGTTGAATTGAGTCCAAATTGCTATGTAAGGGTTATAATTAATTTGTAAAGTTTAGCAGGCAGCAAATTTTCAATAGTGATAAGTGTAATTTGTCCCGGGAGTGGTTATTGCTTATGCCTATAAATTGTTGAAGTTTCACAATTCGATGGTTACTGCAACACAGGCTTTAGCGTTGGACTTGTATGTATCGGATAAGTGAGGCGATAGAAATGCAAATTTTGCGTGATGCATTTTTTAGTTGGTGGCCTTGTCTCTGGCTATAAAGTTTTTGAATGTAAAAATCGCTCCGAGGATTTCGTGAGGATGGGGGCTGTGCTTCTGGTCCTTAGTTTTGCCAATCTCTTGGTAATGCTTAGTTTTAGAACTGCGAGTAAATTGGGTTCGCTTTAGAATTGAGAGCGCCAGGACAAAAACTTAAAGAAATCGGTCTTCCTTTTATCCTGGCTACGATCCGCAAACTTCGGATAGCTAAGGTTAGTCACCTAATTCTGGGTTTACATCTGGTGTTCGTTTGTGCACCACCACGAAACATTCTTCAATATTATGTCTATACAAAAAAAGCCAGAAATTATCAAAGCCCCTTTTCGTCGGGTTGTTTCAGATATTTCCTTCCATAGACGAGTAATGAATATAATGCTGATAACTACTGCCAAATATTATTAACCAGCTAACTACTGAGTTACCCGCCGACCGATGACAGAGTTATCACCACGTGAAAACTTGTCCTAAAATACTTCTGCCACATTTTCCTTACTGACTCGCCCAAGTGATTGGTGCCAATTTGCAGGATTTTTATATTTTGTCGCCCAAACTATATAATGAATAGTCGCCCAAATGATATATTGACTAATGCCCAAATTCGCCTAAATGAATTGCGCCCGAAAAAAGGTCACATCAAGTTATGGTAGACGGTAATAAAATCACAGGAATAAAGTCAGAGAAAAAGGTCATAATTTTAGGGCGAAGTTTTGTGGTAAATATCAGTAGAACAAATATTACGCAAACTTTTTGTATATTTTTTCCGTAAATGTTCTGATGTGTAAAACAAATTCAAAGAATTAAGTAAATCGTATTTTTAAATCCTAGATAAATAATCATGAAATAAGCAAAAAAAAATTACCATTATGTACTTGATAATTATTGCAAATGAAAGCTGCTTCCTTGCGAGGAATAAAATAGAAAACATTTGTTTTTGTGGATGAAACCTTATAAGTACGTCTGAAATAAAGCCACATGTACTGAGAGTATCAGAGTATGTCATGTGAATGTGTCATTTTCATTATTTCAGGGATGTATGTACACCGCAAAAGTAAGCTACAGTTACTTATTGTTCCTTACTTGACCTAGACAGCAGAGAGGATTAGCGTATCCAAGGTGGCCGACTATGGACAGCATTTGTAGGCTTACGGATCACCGCATTTTGTAAGTTGTAAAGTGACGACGAATAGCTCCGCATAACCCTTTAGGCCTTTGGGCTGAATATAGATTAGTGAGTACTTCCATGCTTCTAGGAAGTTAACAGCATTAGCTATGTATAAATGTCTGTTAGTCAATATTGTAAAAATACAGATAGCTGTTTACATGAGAGGCAGAAAAAGTCAAGTATTTCTACTGGAATAGGTTTAGCTTTGTACTGAAGCATGATTATATAGGAGTCACTTGTCAAGCGTTTGTCAATGCCCAAGATATACCACTCTTTCCGTAGCTATGATGATAAAATCATTTTTATTACTATATTATACTTTTAAGAATGTTTTGAAGTTCAAAATACACATACACACATATATAACGGAGTCAGCGTAAGACCTTCTATGGGCCAAAAAAATAAAATGTTGAAAATTCGAGAACAAGTCAGTCAGTTGCAAATGGGCTAATCCGGTTAAATATTTTCACATGTAATGCCATAATATATATACAATGATATGTAAGTCATGTGTTGCCACTTAATAACTGATTTAAAATATTTGCTTTTATTACTTTAATTGTTTATGTATTAAATTGTGACTGACTTGATTGTTTTTGTATGATTACCTGACATCTTTCCCAGCCAAAATTGTGAATTTTTCCCAGTGACTATATTACTTGTCACTACAAATTAATGTGACTTTTTTTCTGCGACTTTTTATCCTAGCCAAAATTACGACTTTTTCTGTGACTTTATTACCGGACGCCGTATAACCAAGTGGAGGGTAAACTATTCAAATTTCTCTCGTAAGTGAACACAGAAGGACATATGAAAGTTCGTAGAAGTGAATTTACAGAAGGACCTTTTAGTATGTAAACATATTACAAGGGTAAGGAAATGTGTTATATACAGTATATTTGTGTGTGTGTGTGTGTGTGCGTATGATGGGAATGTGACTGGGGAGGGACTTGGGGTTATTATTTATATTTACTATGCTTAGTTACTTGGGGGTGGCTAATTATGTACATTATATTTACATAATATAATCACATTGGGTAACTACATTATTACATTAGTGTTACATTTTGTTTCTTGTTCTTATGGGTCTAATAAATGTATTGATTTCTTCTGAAGAATTTGGTTGTGGATTGTTATGGGAGTAACCTTGACCTTGTGTATACTTCGTAAAACGTCGCACAATGGTCTGGAAATAAATACTGCTGTACTTTGTTATTGACTCATTGCAATGAAAAGCTGGAATTTTTTTTAATATACTGTGGCCCGCAATTCATTTCGCCCACATGCCCACGAGAACGCGCGCCCACACAACCACACACACACATATATAATATATACAATGGTTAATAATCTGTGTTGAACATATCGAAATGAACTATAATTATAGATAGCCACGTAGCGTAAAGGACTGAAGACCACGAGGAAAATTTGGGGCCGAAAATTAATTATCTGGGACCCTTAAGGTCATGGTAAATAAAAGCAAAATGAGCTAAATGTCTGGTTCTTTCCCCAAGCAGGAAAGACCTGTTAATTAAGGCTGTGTGCCTGAGTACATTTATGACTAATATATGTTACAGTCAACATGCGTAATCAGTCATTACGCGTAATGACTGAAATTTCAGTCATCACGCGTAATGCACTTAGGGGACATTTGAACCCCCCAGGAGCTAGTACTAAACACGGCGAAACAGTGAGTAACCTACACTGTTTCTCTGGGTTTAGTACTAGTCCCTGGGGGGTCAAATGTATTTCGCCGTGTTTAGTACTAGCTCCTTGGGGGATCAAATGTCCCTAAATGCATTACACGTGATGACTGAAATTTCAGTCATTACGCGTAATGACTGATTACGCATGTTGACTTTAACATTATATATATATATATATATATATATATATATATATATATATATATATATATATATATATATATATATATATATATATATATATATATATATATATATATATATATATATATATATATATATATATATATATATATATATATATATATATATATATATATATATATATATATATATATATATATATATATATATATATGTATATATATATATATATATATGTATATATATATATATATATATATATATATATATGTATATATATATATATATATGTATATATATATATATATATATATATATGTATATATATATATATATATATATATATATGTATATATATATATATATATATATATATATATATATATATATATATATATATATATATATATATATATATATATATATATATATATATATATATATATATGTGTGTGTGTGTGTGTGTGTGTGTGTGTGTGTGTGCATGTATGTATGTATACATATATAATTATATATATATATATATATATATATATATATATATATATATATATATATATATATATATATATATATATATATATATATATATATATATATATATATATATATATATATATATATATATATATAGTGGGGATTCACTTAAGTAGGAACAACTCGCTTGCTGTGCTACAATTTTTTTGCTCACCCTTTTTTCGTGCTTAGATGTCAGGTATCTTGGAATTACAAGAATTTTTAAGATTTTGGTTCTGAATGGAATATGTTTCCCCTTTATACATTTATTAGTGTCTTAAAAGTTATAAATTTTTCCACCTGTTATCTTGGGTAGTAACTATGTCTGAGACTTAACTTATGCACTTTGAATATTTTATAATTCAGCGACTTAGAATTCTCACTTAGTCTTTGGGCACACTAAAATTTTTAAAAGTTCACAACTCAGCCTCAGAGCCTTGTTATCGTCGCTCACACGTTCTCCCTCGATGCCCTACTTCCAACTGGCTTCTGCTTCAAGAGTCCCCATATATAAGGGTTTCTCTGAGAGGACGCATTGGGGCCATCTTTAGTATATCGTTCGATCGGTTACTCATAACACGATATGTATCTGAGACAACGGGGCGCCTAGGTTTTTCATGTATGTAGGGGAATGATGGCCCCCTTCATGGGTCTTGGAGTGACCGACTGCTCGATTCTCCTATTCACATTTGACCCTTGGTGAGAGATTCATGAAAATGCTGAACACATATTTTATACATACGGGAAACACAACACTATTTTCTATGGGTGCCAGACAGTCAGCTCAGGCACCTGTGATCGCTCAATTTCTTACAGCTCTTTTCTGCTTTCTATATATATATATATATATATATATATATATATATATATATATATATATATATATATATATATATATATATATATATATACTGTATGTGTGTGTGTATGTGTATGTATCAGAGTAGTGCTGTATCATTACCTGTACACTTTACTAATGTATTAGTAGACACAAGATTGGTGACTGAAAAACTGAAGAGCATAAATAAGGTCAAAACATAAAAGGCTATGAAGATACGAAATAATATTTCGAGGCAGAACAACCTCTCTCTCTCTCTCTCTCTCTCTCTCTCTCTCTCTCTCTCTCTCTCTCTCTCTCTCTCTCTCTCTCTCTCTCTCTCTCTCTTGCGGCTGCCAATATCGGTATTGAAAGGCCTGTGATCCCGAAGGATGATAAAAGTCTGCCAAAATCCGCCCTGCCTTTTGTCAAATTGGCTTCACATTTGGTTAATCCCTTCCAGAGAGTTTCTTGATCCTTTTATCTCGACTTTCCTCTCTCCCTCGTTCTTACAGTCACGTTGATGATATCAATTAATATATTATGTCTCCGTTATAGGTTTACTGTTAATAGAAAATGGATTATCTACCCCTGATGTTCCTATTTCCTAATTTCTGTTCGATATTAAAAGGAAATCACTAATAAGCTGATTGTGAAAAATAGAGACATAGAGATGGCGGGGGGGGGTTAGTGTTGGGGATATTTGTGATGAATATACACATACAAACACACACGTTTGCATATATATATATACATATATATATATAAATATATATATATATATATATATATATATATATATATATATATATATATATATATATATATATATATATACATATATATATATATATATATATATATATATATATATATATATATATATATATATTATTATGATTAGCAAGAATTCGCTAGCAAATTACCTCCCCCCCCCCCCCTCCTTTGTTGTTGTTGGTTGTTCATTTACTGCCAGCCGGCCGATCGATAGACCATCTGTCTATCGACTTAAAAACAAGGTTTAAAAGATTAAAGGCGCTCCCATTTTTGATAAAGATCTTTCCTTCGAGGCAAAAGTAATCTGGCTTGGGCGTTTCTCCTACAGGCCAAAACCTCCCCTGCGGGCAGCAGGTGCAATGAGTCAAAGCATCTGTGTTGGGCGCACCCCCCCCTGTCCCATAGGAGGGGATAAAAGGCAAAAGCCCAAGGTCTCAGGACACACACGCGGGCTGGAAGATATGGAGTGAACTTGTGAAGACGTCCCCAACACCTGGCCCCATCGATGCCCTTGCATCCTAACCACGTGGCCCTTTCAAAAGTATACTTCTCCTCGTGTCCTTCGACCGTATTCCTCGAGCCCCACACGCCATTGCTTGGAGTTTCGAGGAGTCCCCCATCGCCTTGCCCCTTTACGGAAGCCCTTGCATCTCACCACGTGGAAGAAACTCGCCCTCGGAAATTGCAAGTCATCCACGCACCGCCTTCTACGCGCCCTCGGAAAATCTGCTAAGGTAAAGTGCCCTGGAAGAGCCCCATTTCAGTCACGCTTTTGTCTCGTAATATTTTCTTAAGGAGAAAGCCAGAAATCTCCCTTGTCTAATGTCCGTGCGCCTCTTGCATCGGCAGTATTAATTCTTTATTACTCCTTTGGCACCCTCAGTGCAGCTTCGAATTCATTATTCTTTTGTCTATTTTCATTACTGGCGTATAATGTGCATATCTCTCATTTCAGAGGGATCCTATTTCGTGGAAGCTTCTCGGACCGTGTCTGGAATCCCCGTTTCATTCAATCCCGTAGGAATCTCCTTCAGGATAGTAATCTACTTGAGTTCCTCTTTCCCGTACTGATATCATTTATGTAAATACACTCCTTTAAATTTGCCCACGTGTTTTACGTAATATTTCCCTCAGTAACAAGAGCCCTAAGCTCATATGAAATTCTCCTTTGTTTTCCTCTTTTTTTACGTTTTCCCGTACCCACGAAGTCAGAATCACAAGGCTAAATTAACTTAAATTGTTGCTACCTGTCTCACAGAGCATATTTCAAACTAAAACCACGGAAAAACGTAAAAATGGCGACCTGGCCATAGATCTCGTTTTGCAGTTGCAGTTCCCCTAGTGTTGCTTTATTGCATTTGCAACTTGCCAGATCAGCTATTAGCAAAGCTAAGCTGGGTACGAGACAATTACGAACCTTTTGTGTAAAACCAGCACACAGATCCAGAAAATTCCACGTAAGTAATGTGTTAATCTTAGCAAAACCTTTTTACAATCGTGACTGTTCCTAGGAATTAGAAATAGGGACGCATGTAATCACTGAGAGAAAAGAACCGCCGTATTAGATTCGTTAATGCATGCCTTTCAGGATAGGTAGTTAGGAAATAACCAGTGCTAACCATCCTTTGCTTCGAGGAATAGTGCGAAATTCCTCTGTGTTAAAATCTTTGTATCTTTTGCTTTGAGGAATAGTGCGAAAATTCCTCTGTGTTAAAATCCTTGCCATATTCTTGCTTCGAGGAATAGTGCGAAAGAAATTCCTCTTTGATAACTTTTACCTCGCATTTCGAATTAGCGAACTGTTATTTAGGCGCGAATAAATTCCCACGTGGGACACGACGAAGTCAGCTTGCATTGCTGACAATTCTCTCAGTGTAGTTAGAATTCGAGTTAGGTGTTAGGAAAGCGAAATTTAAACTCCGCTTATAGGGAAAATTACTAGGCCGTTGTACTGTTATCCTCTCAGACGACTGGGAAATTCTCCGGAATCCCAGACGGTATATAAATATACGGGTTCATTCACCCAGAATCTAAAAATACCTCCGGTGTTGGCCAAACGACCTGCACCCCCCCACCCCCGCCCATGCCCGCGTGTGTAGCATTTTTTTTTTCCCCCATTCATTTCTCTTTGGGTTTCCCGTTAGTAATTTCTAAGTCCTAAGGGACGAATCGTAATTCCAAGTCCTAAGTGACTCCTAAAATTCTACGTCGTACGTGGCGAGAATTCCTCCAAATTCCACAAATTCCAA
>JANJGK010007865.1:0-12500 GCA_039081455.1 Macrobrachium rosenbergii
CCTGCTAGTTGAAAAGTGGAGTTGTACTCAGTTTTACCCGCGTAGGCCAGTAACCATCTTTAATAGCTGTTTACGGGTACTAGCAACCAGATATCGCTTGACTAACAATGCTTTTCTAGATATCACCGTACGCGAAAAAAAGTGGCAGGTAAAGAGAAGGGCTGGGGGTGGGGGGGAGGGGGAGTTATCGTAGCCCATGGACTAATATGATGGAAATTAACACAAATTAACATGTGCAATAGTAATTATATTTTCTTAATCTGCATTTTTAATCAAACGCAAAATTCTCGACTACCACACTGTGAGTGAGACATATCAGTTCCTTATCTGTGTCAACCGCAACCTCTATTCTCTTGTATTACAATATTACTGGAGAGAATTCTGTCACATTTAGAGGATACTCAGTAAAATAATTCTTATATTTTGCTTTATTTTCATATTATTTCTTTGATCACGTCGTCATGTTTGTTTTTCTTGTTTATTTTAAAATTACTGTTCATCTTTCTGATTCTAAAGTATATAAATAATTTGGCTAAAAAGAAAATATGGCACCATATGAAATGTCAGTCCCACGGCTTTGCATCTCAGATACAACTGCTTTGAAACAATCCTTACATTCCCTCAGACCATCCCCATGCACAGCCTTAAATACTCCTCTCATATCAATTAAAACAGAAAAGAAAAGCTCACATGGAAGCATTCAGTTCACCCCTGTTCACCTTTACAACACAAGTTTTACTCTCGGAATTATATACTAAGGAGCTTTATAGCCTAGGTGAGGCTATTTTGTGTGAAATTCAATTACTGATCAACTATAGAGCTATCATATATGTTAGGTTTTACACTGTCTACTAAATTATTGACTGACTTTCCGTTTATCTTCAAAACAGAGGATGATATTTAAAGCTCTACCGCCACCGGCAACTCATTAAATGACAAACATTCGTTTACAGGTTTCTTAAGCTCCACATTATTCGTCAGATCCTCCACATTTTCATCAGGTGTGTTTGGTTTTCAGTCACCAGTGACATATTTTTCTCTAAGAAATAATCCTGGTCGAAATTAAATCACTTTTAATCGGTCACTGAGTAGCCTTAAAAATACATCATACTAGTTTCCAAAGTCAGCATATAGACTCACTGCAACCAAACGCCCAGTTAACAACTTGTTCCAATCATTCAGATAGTAACCCTACTAAACAGCACGGTGCTTTTGCATATTTCTTCACGAAAACTCTCTTGCATGTCATTGTCAGTACTAAATTCTTTTTAAGAGTGCTATTTGCATATAATTAACTATTAAATCTAATATTTGTACTTCGTTTGGTCATTGATTGTCCTCAAACCTTGCCTTCTTCGGTAACCATTCATCCAGTCAGAAAAATTATTGCCTAACCAACAGATTTGAACTTATTTTACACAACGCAACTACTGCCACTAACCTACATCAGTTACGATATCCAGCTATTTACATTTACATAAATTTTATTTCCAAACTTAAGCAGTTTACCCTGACAGGGGGGCTGATACCAGAACACAAACAATATTTCTACCACAGTTGTAATTCACTTAGTAAACAGTGAAAGGACCGCTGTTCATAAAGCTACCACAATATTGCTCTCTTCATATACATTCTCAGAAAGACATGAGTGGATGATGAATTTCCAAAAGGACCATTTGCATCACGCGGTGTTGGAGGCATTAACACACACACACAGACACACACACACACACACACACATATATATATATATATATATATATATGTATATATATATGTATATATATATATATATATAGGCCCATAAACACTATGTGAGCTTTGCAACCTTATATTTCGAGCACTTCCTTCTGTGCCGCTATTCGCTCGTAAAATATGGGTAGATGAAATGTTAGAGGAGTATATACATACATATACATACATATTTATACATACACGCACACACACACACACACACACATATATATATATAAATATATATATATATATATATATATGTATGTATATATATATATATATATATATATGTATTTATATATATATATATATATATGTATATATATATATATATATATAATTTTTTTTTTTTTTTTTTTACATCACCTTGACATTTTATATACAAACATTAATCCACTAATTTTTATTACCCAATTCGCTCTAATTTGAGGATATCATCTAAGGAGAATTACAAGTGATAAATGATTTGGTACCTAACTAACACAAACACTCAACAGTATCCATCAACAACTTCCAGTTGGCGTTCAAGACCACCCTCAGTGATCTTGAACATCGACTGGAAGTCATTGATGGGTATTATCGAGTGTTCGAGTCAATTAGGTACCAAATCATTTATCAAATATAATTCTCTTTCAGTGATATTCCCGAAGTAGCGCGAATTTGATATTAAACGACATTTATAGCTTAATGTTTATATACAGAATGTTTCGAAATTAGAACTCCCTCCGCCCTCTACAGCACAAACTAAAATTGATATGGACAAAAACAAAAGTAATTCATAACAGGTATTTATTTAAGTTTCTCTCTGAGTATTTAATATTTTGTGTAGCCTTCATCTACCTGTACCACATCCTGCATTCTTGAGGGGTATGATTTCAGCAAATCGCAAGAAATATGAGAGTCTAACTCTATTTCCCCGAGCACTTCGGTCACCTCTCTTCGCAGGTTGTCGTGGCTTGGTATACCATCATAGTTCACTGCGTGCGCTTCAACACGATCCTTTAAGATACCACCAATGTTTTCACACACATTAAAGTCAGGGGAGCTACCTGGAAATTCACTTGAAGAGAAGAAATTGATACCACTATTTCGAAGCAGCTCCTGTGTCTGAAGAGCCTTGAAACATGGTGTCTTATCATGCAAAAATGTGACTTCTTCAACAGATAACACATTTTCAGGATCTTTGAGGAAAGGAAATATTCCACCAGTAAGCACAGTTTCTCTGAAGTATTCGCCATTCCATGACTGTCCTTTTTCTTTGATGATCTACATTAACTGTCTGGCTGTGAAGCAGAGAAAAATTCCCAAACATTCAGGAAATTTCACAACTTGGCGATAGCACACGTCATCGCTGATATCATCCAACTATGCAGCCCAAATGATGTCATTTTTATGATTTGGCTTCCTGACTGTGTAAATGGAGAATTCATCTGATATGGCAACATGGAGAAAGTCAGCTTCATCCCAATCTTTAAGAAATGAACCACAAAACCATGCACGGTCTTCTCTCTGTTGCTGAGTGATGTTGGGCTTGCTGATAACATGAAATGGCTTGATACCAGATTTTTTTCAACTCAAGATATACAGCACTATATCTTCTCTTCTTTCCCCTTTCTGTTTCTAGTTCAAGCGCCATCTTACGTAAAGACTTTCTTGGTCTACCCACTGCCTCAGCTATGATGTCTTTTGACTCCTGAGAAAGGACTTCAGGCCATCCAAGATTCTAACTTTTTTTGTGATGACAGTCATGTGGATTTATGTTCCAGTTTCTTTTAACCAAGGATTCATCTCTTTTAATGTATTTAGCTATCCAGGAACGTGAAATGAAGGATGCACAAGAATCCCTGGCTTCTCTGAAGGTTATAGCCCGGATTCAGTCAATCCATCTGATTTCCTCCGAGTCGTTAGCCATGACTGTATCTAACTCCGTCACTCAATCTGAAAGTACAAGAAATGTAAAATGAAAAATAGCTTAATAGAAACTTAAAATAATGTACTTGGAGGTAGGCTATGGCAGAAAACTTCATAACTTTCTATTTGTTCTGTGGTGGTGGGGGGCTCTAATTTCGAAACAACCAGTATATGTAGTAGATATATATATATATATATATATATATATATAAGAAGCCAATAAAAACGCCAAGCTGTAGAAAGTAAAAACTATATTTCATAGATCAATTGTCTCTCTCATCAGGCAAATAGTGAATGAGGAAAAGTTACAGAAAAGCGGTATTTATACCAGAAGGTCCATATGTCAGTGTCACTCCAGTTGACAATTTCTCTTTAATCTTATTAATCGCTGGTTGGAAGATTTTATCTATAATATCTGAATCTCTTTTACCTCTTGAAAGGTTCATCGTATTTCTTTGTTTAATCAAAGCTGATTCCACCAGCTGGCTTTTGAACCGACAACTGCTGCTATAAATTGTACGAGACAAATTCCAGTTGAAATTGTGATTATGGTTATTTATGTGGTTAAAAATAGCTGAGCCCTGTTGCCCGTACCTAACTGAAAGTTTATGCTGTATTAATCTCTGTGGGAGTGATTTGCCTGTAAGACCGATATAAATTGGTCCAGCCGTCCCCCTCAAAACAAGACCAGAGAGATGCCCAGCAATTAAATCAAAATACCACACGTGGACAGTATTAAGACGTTGACACAGACACTTGGAAACTCTAACCTTTGCTTTTACCTACCCAAATACCTTAGCCAAATCCTAGATCAACGTCCATCAAAACCCAGTCCCCAAAGACACAGGAATTTACAAAATCCCTTGCCTCGTTCTTAAAACATGTCTATTCACATTTGAAAAATAACAATTTTATTTGAGAAACATGAAAACATTTACATAAAAATGAAAGAAATTTATTAATGAAAAGTTAAGTAAAGAGAGAAGCTACCCATTGTACGGAGGTAGGCTTAGGCTATTAAGGCTGGTTGGCCTTCTCGATCACTAGCTAAAACCTGTACTTTTGCATCGCGAAAGAGCAATCCATAAAAATGTTTTTTCTTTTACTGATGCCATGATCCTGTCTTGTTTTTCTAAGGACGTTTTCGAAGGTAGGCGTGGCGTTCGGAACGAAAGGCCAAAAGTTGTACTCGAATGAATAATTTGGCCAGAAAGTTTTTTACTGATATTTTTCCCATCGTATTCATTTCTGTGATCTTTGTGGAGAGTGGTTTTGTTCTGCAAATATTTTTAAGTATATGTCGTCCATTTCAAAGTCTAGACATTATCCAGCCATTACATCTAGCTGTTTTCAGTTTTCACAGCACCAACAGTAATTGGCTTTGAAACTTATATACCATCATAAAATCGCCTCGCATATTTAATTTATCTAACTGTAATTAGTTTGGAAACTTATATACCACCATTAACTCGCCTGGAATATTTTATTTATCTAACAGTAACTAATTTTGAAACTTTCATATAACACTACAAAATCGCTTTATCACATCCTTTACCGTTCGGAAAATTTTCACCTATATCTTCTGCTGTGTCGTAGGGATTCCAATAAAAAGCATTACATCAATTCAACACATTCAATGCACTATCAAGTAAAGAACCATCTGTGTAAACAAACTGAATACTAAACATTTACTAAAAATGCTTTTTAGCCTCTCATTTAACTTTTTGTTAAGTAAAGGTAGGTTTTGCCTAGTGCGATTATCGCTCAAAGATGATCGTTCATGGATCATCGTTGAGAGATAATCGCAGCGAGGAAAACATACCTTAAAGAGCGACTAGACTACTTTTTTCAATTACCAATTCTGCTTTTTCCCAGTCTTATTCTGCATTCTATTTTAATGCGAACTGCTTTTTGGAACTTCGAACTTTCGGGAGTTTTGATCAGTGAGAATTTGAATCTTTCGGGGTGTGTTTTTAACAATTTCAGACTTTAGGAATTCTTATCAACATGTCATGTCCGGGTTGTCGGAGCAGATATGAAAAATTCCGCATTGTTGACACTCAAAGGAAGCTCAGTGCATACGGAAGAAATATGTCTCTTTTTTTATGAAGTCATGCCACTTCCTGTGGTAAAGGGATGATGGTGAATGGTTCGGTTTGGTATGAATCCAATATGGGAAGGGACAGAGTATTATCACGAATCAGATAATGACTATTTGCAAAAGTGAATAATTTCAGTTACTCCGTATGCAGGGCTCATTCACGATGGCAGTGAAAGCCTGGTAACTCTGAGTGCTATTAAGGGAAACACAAAGCGCACTGAGAAAACTTAACGACAATGACAGAGAATGTAAGGGCTAAACTAGAATATATTTGGAAAGTTTTTCTATGTACATTACTGACTAATACTGTAGGCTAAGATGTTTGAGTCGAAGAATTGTGATTTTAAAACAAAACTATGCGTATCAAATTCCGATGGGGTATCATCAAGAAATATTCTCATTATTGCCTAATGAGCTTTGTAATGGCAGTGGATAGGCCTTTACTAAAAAAACTGAAGTTTTGAATAGTTCAGTACTCTTGTCTTCCTTTCCTGTTAGGTTGAAAATGCAATGTGTGTTGTCAAACTCTCATTTTAAACCTAATCTTCGCAAGATCTACAAATAACTCGAATTTATCTGTCAACTCCCAACACAACCGCAAAACCTCGCATGTTCACTAAGAAGCTTTCAAGTGGATTTTACTGAAATTATAACGAACCAAACAACAAACAATTATACTTACATGTGCTTTCCGTCGAGGCACAGCGAACTCATTTTCGCAAAAAAAGCTTCGCTTTCTCAACGTTCATGTCATGCGAGCTAAGGCGTTTGCACTGCCCCGGCAACGGAGGTTTGTATCAAGGATACCAATCTCATCCTTTACTAGAACAAACATACTGAGGACCCCGAAGGCTTTAGGTGCAGCTTCAGAACCGCTTGCGTTCGGAGTCTAATGGAATCTCATAGCTATATTATTACCAACGTCTCTAAGACGACTGCACTCTTTTTACTGGAATTCACCATTTTTATTTCTTTAAGTATAATTAGAACAGTTAGTTCTCCTGTGTCGTGGAATAAAAATGGTTTAAAAGCTAAAGATAGAAATCGGAAAGTGCACCACTCACCCATGGGAAGTTATTGCACCTATTCTCCGAATATCGCCTAAGCTTTGATTCCATTTTCCTTAACTGTTGATGTCCGTTTTACAAATTGCAAACATTCCACTTTATGAACATTCTCTTAGAAGCTTCAGCAGTGTTAACGAGAGTCTGAGGACTCGTGTTATTCACACTACTTTGGCAGTTAAATTTCATTTTTGCATCTCACGGATGATGTTAAATTTTACCCGTCCTTTTTACAATTATGTTTGAGAATTCTTCACCTTCGAAAACGACCGGTTTTTGTAAAGGAAATCTTGCTGGTCAGGGACAGGGATAACGCCTGGATTCAACAGGACTCGAGCAGTTCCTCAAAGCGACAAACCTCTATGCCTATGAGATCTACAGTATATATTTGCAAGGCACGTATTCAACGGGAGATGATTATACGATTCATATTCGTTTGTTTATTTCATATTTGCATCAACGCAAGAATACTTTTTGCTTTGGCTAAATAATCTACATATCACGCCGTGAGTACTAAGTTCATAAATCATGGCTGATATGTATGATAGCTTGTCAATAATTTTTTGCACGTGACATTTTTACACATAATATGAGTTTGTGTGTGTGTGTGTGTGTGTGTGTGTGTGTGTGTGTGTGTGTGTGTGTGTGTGTATGTTTAAGCGCCTGTATGTGTGCCTACATTAGGGTACATGAACTGAAGAGAAATTTTTACTCATCACAAATTTTTTGCAGTAATCACAGGATTAATTAAACTGACTGAAACATGATTAATAGGGAAGATAATTAACAAGGCTCATAAAACTTGTGTCATTATGTGTTATCGATATTAATGAAAGTCCACAAATCAAAATACCGAATTCTGTTAAAAAGAAATGAAATTTGTTGGAAAGTAAGTAAATCTTTGGTATCTTCCTATAAAGAGAGAGAGAGAGAGAGAGAGAGAGAGAGAGAGAGAGAGAGAGAGAGAGAGAGAGATCAATTAATTACTGAAGAAAGAGGAGTTCATTTATATGTTCACAGGTCGTTGTACTCATTACGATCAACTACTGCCATGGCTCATGGGCAGTACCAACATTTTGCCCATACCATCAGAGTCTCTTGACCTCCGGCAGAGGTTCGTGCTGAGACATTTACAAACGTCATTACAAAAAATGTTTCATCTCTGTTCACATCTGGAGCTGTTGGACCAAGATCCCAGAGATATTTATCTCCGTAAGTCAGCTGATTCTACAGGACATTTTTCCGTGAATCGGTTTGCCACTTCTTTGGTTATTTTCCCCAAAGCTCCGGTACGCACATGCAGTAATTTTATTTTCGGACTTCTTCGTTCCCGCCGAAGCGATCTGTTGGGAAGTTCAGTTTTTAGTTTTTATACCGTGATAGTAGGTGACTGTTGACAGTAGTTGGATAATTCAGTTAGATCGAGCATTCTGGAAAGCTAAAAATACAGAACTCATAACCCATTTTACATCTAAGACAACTTTTCACCACCGACTCACCACTGCCAACTCACCGACAGGACAACTCAACTCCAGGACAACTCAACTCCAGGACAACTCAACGCCAGGACAACTAAACGACTTTTTCGTCGATTTTTTTTTAAAGCAAATAAAATCTGTTTATTAATTATAACTTTAAAACAGCTTTATAAAACAGAATAAAAGCAATTTATTAAGGATTAATTTTGTAATGCATGACTTAATCTCTAATTTTAAAATTTACTGAAAATTGCATGCAATTCCTCTCAAATATTCAGTGGGAGATCTTTGTGAAAAAGAAGAAACACTCTGCTAAATTCTATCATCTGCCTTCATATACTTCTTCAATTTAGGGTGAGGGGGTGACCACCAAGTAACAGCTCCAGAAATGTAGCTCGGTTTCTTTGCACCTTCTGCAGCCCTGAAATAAATTCCATATTGTGGGGTGCTCCATCCCCACCTCCGTTTGGTGTCTTCTGTTTGCTGCTTCAGCACGGTTATTTGTGTCAATATTTGGAGGAAGAACAAATGCTAAAATTAATATCATCTTGGTTTTTAGTGCAAAGCTGGCATCATTGTTGTGGAAAGGCTGCTTGCTCAAAGTTGCAAATAATTGATGCTGGGTTTAGCGTAGGATCGACATTTTCGGGCATTTCAAACATCTTTGCATAAGTTGATCGCTGCTTGTTTGGCAAAAGAGCATAGATAATCAGAATAACTCCGTCGAATTTCTTTGCAAGAATAATGTAAATCTGTGAAAATAATCTTGGTGCTATCTTAGAAATTCCATCGGTATACCAAGTATCAGATGAAAGTAAATGTTGTAGCCGACTTTTTCTTCCAAAGAACAAAATTATGAGTAATCTGGGGCCACCATCCCCGATCAAGAAATTTTCTTTTCTCCCTTCTCCTGGAATGTAAATTTTGTACTGGTGCAGCAACTCTAACTCTAGAGGACCTACAGAATTAGGGGGTGGGGTGGGGGCGGGGCTTACGGCTTTCCTTTTGCGTTTAATTGTTTTCCTCATGGCTAAAGCATCTGGTAATGATTCAGTGTAACCTTAAATACATTTGTTAATACTTCACTTGTTACTGCACTTGGCTTTTCAACAGTGTCTTCGGCACGACATTTCAAGGCTGTATGAACTTCAACTACTTCTACATTGACTGCGGGAATGCTTGTTTACCTCCTTGCTTACTGCTCAAAATTTCATATGAATCCTTGCTTTGCACCTAGAGCCTTGGTCACAAAGCCAAAATTTTTTGCTGCCGTCTCTTTTGCTAAACCTATGAAGTACAAGTAAATGGCATTGGCGTACACATTTTCCTCTTCCTCTTTGACTAAGAATTTGCTGTATATCCATTTTGGTTGTGATGAAAACTGGGATTTCTTTTTTTTTTTTAACAAGACCAACTTTCAACATTTCTACGTCCTAAAGCAGATCCAAGAGATGTGCACACTGTAACAGCCAACACCGGTATGAAGCTATGAATTCTCGGTATATGAGAATTCCTTCTACGAATCGTTTGAAACGATCTAAATACCTTCAACAAAAGCGGCTGACAAGTTGACAAGCAAACCGTTGCGTTGTTCTGAAACGCTCATTGGCGCTGGCTTGGCTTGTGGTGAGTTGTCCCGGTGTTGAGTTGGCTGGTGGCGGATCCGCGGTGGTGAGTCGGTGTTGAGTTGTCCCTTCCCGTGCCCGGGTTAGGAGGTATTTGTCAAATGCAATTGTTTAGTATTAGAATAGTTGTTAAAAACTCCCTCCCTCCACGTCTCTCTCTCTCTCTCTCTCTCTCTCTCTCTCTCTCTCTCTCAAGCATATCCGCGCTGAAACTTACTGCAAAATTAATGTAAAGCCGTTTCACAACAAAATACACATTGTTTAAAAATTAAAGTATCTGAGATCGGAAATTAAAATAGTGGTGTTAAAATTAGTACTGGAATAAGATAAATTTAGATGGAATGTAAAACCAAAATAGATATATTATAAAAGCTAAGAAATTTATGAGAAATGAAGACAGAAATCTTTAAAAATAGTTTGCTGTCTAAATTACGAAATCATTTTGAATTTATGTTTTAGGTAATGTGTATAACATTTAAACAATAATTTTTTTATCAATATTACAGATTTTTTTTAGATTATTTGATTATGAGTTCATACTACATGAAAATAAAGTGGAGTGAATGAAGAACCCTTGTATGAATGTTAAACATTTACCTCCTCTTTCGAAAAGTATTCAAGTGACAAAAAAACATAATTTCTTTGCACATTACATAGGCAATAACGGATGCAATTTTATTTCTTTTATGTTCTTAGATTTTTTATGCTGAAGACGTCTGCCACTGATTCATATGGATTTTCACCTTGGATCATGGAAAATGTCTTTTGAATATCAGAAAAAGCATGGAAAGCCACAAGGCATTGTCATATGGAAAAATATTTTACGGTTCAGATGACCCTTTGTTCGCTTTGAAGTAATTATTTCTTTTCGTTTTTTAGTCTTCTCTTCTTTAGCACTAGATCTGGTGTCTTCCAGTGCTGAAAAAGTGGACCCTCATCATCAATCTGAACGTTTCCAAAATGCGGACATTGAAGGGAAGACGTATCACTGCAGTCTTACCTGCCTCTTAGGAAACAAAGAAAAAGCACGAGAAAGAAGACTTAGCCTCAGCCCTGGAAGAATAAGGGCTTATCTCAGCGGTGAACAAAAATTACTTAAGGTTGAGGTGAAAAAGCCTTGAAAAAAAGTCGATCTGATTAGAAGTCTTTGTAATATATGAATTAATGGCTTACCAATGTTGTCGACGAGTACGGTGCCTAAACCCAGTATTTACAAAGCAAAAGATTTTGCTATCTATACACAGTTAAAGTGCGGTTACAAAGTAGTTTTAACCTTAATCAACTTAACTACTCTCACATCTGATTATCAAAACACTTTCAAGATTCACATTTCATGATTTCTCCAACAAGAGAAAAAGGAAGATGAGCAGGTAAAGAAAAACCTTCCAGTTTGAATAAGCTGATATGCAGCAAGAATGAACGTTATGGCTGAGCAAGAGGGTGCTTCTGACGACAAGGGAATCCCTTGTGGATGCAGATCCTAATCTCTGGTCTAAGTTGATGCAGTCACCTGGAGACTGAATTAAAGTTCCTAACAGCTGATTGACTTCCCTGATAATAATGACAATCCGGCAGAACGAGTGATCCTGTTTAGCCTTTCCGGAAAATTAAATGCAAGTCTAGAAAAAATTCAAATTTACTCTTTGGACATGGAGTGCCATCCCAAGGGCCAATCATTGCCGCTCGAAATCAAGACATCATCCATGACGTTGAGGTGTTAAGCTATTTAGCAGTCGCATTATTATACCGGTTTACAAGCCCCGTGACCCATTTCAAGATTAGACCTCAGGCAAATCAGCGACTGTGCCTATGAGAGGTCATGGGTCCTCGCCGAGATAAACTTCAAATTATCGGTCAAATGACCATGGAAGAGCAGTTGAAACATGACTCCTTCCAGAATTCCGTAAGCTCTTGGAACTCCCTCTGTACGGAAACAACTACAAGGAAACAATACGGAATGTGAGAAAAGGGAGAAAACGGAATGACTAGCGACAGACAACAAAAATTATAAGGTGCAGAAGTGAGGAGTTCCCACTAATCAATTTTGCACCAAAACAAATTTTTTATATATATATATATATTTTTCATCCATAAACAAATCTGTTATCATTCCCCATTTGAAATATTTTTGTATTCCAACCGAGATTTCCCACAAAAGATCTCTAGCCCCGAAAACCAACATAAGTAAGCCCGTTGTACTGACGCTTACTGCTATTGTGATATGACTGTAGCGCTCGGCTCGTCGGTCAATCAAAACAGCAAAAAACAATGCGTGACAGCATATGACTTACCAGATTGAGATGTAGCGACGAGTTGAAAAGGATATTTGCATATAAGTTTCTCTCTTATATGTGTGTGTGAGCATATATAGCTATTGGTCTTTAAATACAGCACGCCATACCTTTTGGGTGACTTTCGCCAATAAGGAATTGTATACAATAAATGATCCTACACTGACAGGGATTTGAACCCCATGCGTTTTAGGACTGTTAACAATGGAGACACTGATTCGTTGCACTTATATACTAACCTTATACGGCAAAGGTTTGAATCTCGGTCAGGTAGATCATATTGTGCTTCCTGA
>JANJGK010007865.1:17500-22500 GCA_039081455.1 Macrobrachium rosenbergii
CAGACAGTTTTCAACAAATATACTAAAAAGTTCTCTTATTGGGGCTAGTTTATCAAATTCCCTTCTAGCAAGTCGTGTTGCTTTATCATCGAATCGCAAACAACATAAAAGAAAACGGAAACGATGCAGTGACATTGTCAATCTAAATATCTCAACACCAGTGCCATCGGGATTCCATAGATCATCAAGGTTCATTCTGTTGCTATGATATATTCCTGCTAAGAGAACTAAACCAAGAAATGCTTTCATTTCCGTTATATCACTGTCTCTTGCTTTAGTTGATTGCTTATAATTCAGCCTTTTTTCTTGAATAACAATATTAGTCTTCTGAACCAATAGATCAATTATTTCTGGAGATATGAAGAGTCCCCAAAAATCAATAGGTGTCTTCGCATTCAGTGCTAGTCCTTTTGGTCCTGGTCTCTCTCGGATAATATTATGAGGCTGAGTGCGAGATGCTGTTTTGGGTACCTTTTCTTGCCACCATGTATTCTTATCTTTCCCAAGCCATCCACCACATCTTGGCACTTTCTTGGGGGGTTCATCTTGTAGATCATCAGAATCAGTTTCATGGCAATCAAAATCAGAAACAACTTCATCCTCTTCCACTAAATCTGATTCCCCTTCACTGTCATCATCAGGTTCACTTGGATTATCACATTCTTCCAACATCCTTTGTATCCTTTCAATATCTTTTTCATAGTCATCCATGCTGTATATCACAAAATAAAAAAAAGTTAAAAGTTCTTATTGCTTTGAAAAGTAATATTCCTACAATACACAAATACAATGGAAAGGGGAAAACTAATGACTAGATATGGAATTGTTTTGAAGTATATTCATCAAGGATCATGAAGTAAGGAAGTTCAAGTTTCCTAGGTAAACATAACGCCGAAATCCAGAAAACTAATGAATGGCATGCTTAGTACCATGGGGTGATGTCACACCCCAAACCACAATAAATGTTTATATCCCTAACTGTGTAAGGAATGGGATTATGAAATTCTCAGTAATTTATCTTCTCACTTATTTAGGAAGGTACTTGGGAGATAGACCATGTCAGTATATCCAACTCAAAATTATAATAAAAAAAAAAATTGTGGGGTGTCCAACAACCCCAGGGTACTAACGAAGGGTTAAGAGTTCTTCCCTCTCGGGCTGCGCGACCTGGGGTACATTGCCCTATTGTGAAATGGTGAAACTGTCCCAAATACGCTTTGAAAACAGGAGTTTTAAACTTTTTTTTTTTTATCCTTTAGCAGTTTTCAATTGGGTTTAAGAATGGAGAATAAGGAGAAAGATATATATTGATGTAAAGATTGGGAAAATCCCTCTGTGCATTTTTGTGCACTGGGGCATTATCCATGATGAGTACTGCTTTTTTTTTTGTCTCCCAAAATGGTTTCCAATGATGTTATGAAATGTTGAAATGTTTCCTTAGTTACGGTATTCACGTGAGTTTCATGGTACAAAAGTCCTACTCTGTCAGAAATGGCAGCAATGATGTCACATTTCGGCTCCGCTGGCCACCCACGATCCCATTCACGCGTTCTCCTACTCGACCTCGACCAAATGTGCTTTTTGCCCATAGATTAAAGCCCGTCTCGTCTATGTAAATTCGGTGGCTGTTTCGATAATGGATTGGGCAAATAGACTTCTGGGTTCCTTAACTTCTGCACAGTTACGTCGCAATGGGACGTCATGGCATTTCTTGAGGGTTATGAGCTCTCCATCAAAACATCTTGGCAGTGTCGATACTGAAAACTTGGGTTTTTCTGGCAAAATTTGCCTCGCTTCATCCTTTATTTGCCTCAGCGTAAGCAGTGGATTATCTTCAATTAGCATTAAAATTAAATCCATAAATTCGTTATCTAGGACCTTTCGCCCTCCTGCGTGAGTAGCCTCGACGCGTTGAGTCTGTTGAAAATTACGAACTATGCCATAAGCTTTAGATCTGTTTACTCCAAGAGCTTCCGCAAGCAACTGCTACAAAATCTAGTCCTTGATCATAGCATTCAACGATTCGAGAACGATCTTCATTGGAAGTAAACCTATGTCGCCTTGGCATGTCGTCCAATAACAGGTAGGTGATGCTTCTGCGATTCTTTGTCTGACTAAAAAGCAGCAGTACACCACGAAACCTTCCACTTCGCCTGCCATAAGTAGGGAATATCTTATTAATGAGTAAATTATTTCAAGCAGCACTATTCTGAACAAAAAATAATCGACGTGGGTCATTTCAGATTATAGCGTTTTACAATTTGTCAACTTATTTTTGAAGTTTGTCATTCTGATATTCGAATGCCAATACACATAATATTATGTTCAACTGTTAAATAGATTTTTTCTATCATTTATTTAAAAATGTTCATTGTACAATATACATAGTCTCGATTTGCAATATTACATGAAATTTTCTGTAACAATGTTCATTAGTGAATTATTTAATATGTATAGTGAAATGGCAATTCCAAATACTGAAGTGTCATACAGGTAACGGGATGTCATTAACGAACCATCGAATTATCACAACCAACCGAAGTGTCCAAGCCAAATAAACAATGTTTAAATCAAATGAAAAATGTTCAAAGCAAATGAGGGAACTTAAAAATCGATTGCAAAAAGGAGTATGTAAGTATGTATGTAAACACACACACACACACACACACACACACACACACACACACACACACACACACACACATATATATATATATATATATATATATATATATATATATATATATATATATATATATATATATATATATATATATATATATATATATATATATATATATATATATATATATATATATATATATATATATATATATATATATATATATATATATATAATGTGTATTTGTACAGGAGGGCAATATTTGTTACTAACAATCCATATGTCTCAACTGAATTATGGATGATCGTCAGTGGATAAAAATTCTGATTCAGATGCTTCATTCACCTAATTAAAAGAATCAATTGAAGCCCCTCTGTCCGCTCCACATGCAGTATCCTTCAACAGTTTGTACCAGGAACTTGAGAACTTTACTCTCTTAATGATTATGTTATAATACTAAAACTCTTAATCCATCCAGTGAGCATTACCTAGGTTTCTCCTAAACCTTTCTCTCCAATATTCCTTAGAGTGATCGGCCTCCTCATTTCTTGGATGCCACTCTTTTCCTCTTATCCTGTTCATCAATACATTTTTTTCGCCTTCTGTCTCTCCCATCTATAAAGATATATGGAGCACAATGTCGTAAAGAAGAAACATTTTTATTTTTGTTAACGTGTCTTCATGAGATAAGAAGACATATGGAGAAATGGCTAGCATGAGAGCGTAAGTAAATTTCATATACCGACAAATCACCGAAAAATTAAAAGGAATAAAATGTTGAGCAAATAATGATATTGGGTATCAATATTGCTTTCATAATAACTAGAAATACACAAGATGTCGACACTAAACGAAGAGGCTGGTAAAGACTCTCTGAAAATAAGATAGGAAAATTTAGCCAGAGAACGACATAGAAACTTTAATAGCAAGCAGGAAAGACCGTGTAAACAGAGCACTACAAAAGCAGACCCCATTTTCGGGTCTTCCAGCAAAATCTCATAAAATGAACCCACATGTTGAACCTTAATGAGAGAGCTTGGCGCCTGAAAGAGAGCGAGAATGAAAAAGAGAGTCTGAACCGATTTTTCGTTCCCAAGGGTAAATATCGCAACTTTGTGAAAGAGAGAAAATCCTCTAAGGCTGATAGCAGTTGAGTTTCTTTTTTCGCATATCCTAAAGGGAACTGAATAAGAAGGATATATGTATTCCAGTCTCCCTGATATTAATTCTTCTATACAGATCTCTCTCTCTCTCTCTCTCTCTCTCTCTCTCTCTCTCTCTCTCTCTCTCTCTCTCTCTCACACACACACACACACACACACACACACACACACACACACACACCAAACATGCACTAACAACCTTTGAGATTTACCACGCTAAACATACCTTAGCCATGCGTTTTTGTATCGAACTTTATATCTGCTAGAATGACTGCTTATAATTTCTTAAAATATACTACCGTAATATAAAACAGTTTAAATCTATAAAATCGTCATTTATTGTAATATATCTTTTCATCTTGCTCTTCCTATACGTTTGATTAGATGACGATTTTTAACTACAGGTTGGAGAAAGTTGGTATTCTTGGTACATCAATCACACATTCTGCTGTTTGTGAAGCTTCCTTTAAATATGAGAATTTTGCTTTGTAGAAAAATTCTTACCGTACATAGAAAAGTCTCCAGGTATAGCTTTTCTCATGTCCCTTGTCAATATCTTCTATAAATCCAACTTTTCGTTCCAGATGGATAAAACGTTTTCCTCAAACCAGTTCTTATTTCTTAGCTAATTGTTCTTTTAGTTGTCTCTTTTTCCGATTCCTCGTAGGCAGCCTTTACCAGTCCTGTACTTTCTTCGATATTCTTGCTGGAAAGCTACACAGAGATGTTCCTTGTGCCCATGAGGATTGTCTAGAAATTGGGGTAAGATCATGTTCTTTTACTGCTGATTCCTTTGGTAGTTAGGTGTTTTAGGGTTTTTGGACCAATTTCAATGTGACGACGTTCTCAGCAAAATTATATTAAAAGCCTTGGATTCTATTTCTAAATATCGGGTGTTAAATGTTCATCCAAGTTACGAAAGTTTGTGGCATAGTCGATATATGTAACTTATAAAAGTTTTAAATGCAGAGGTCGTTAGGGAGAAAAGCCTAGTGTCCTTATTTAGTCAAAGTCCAACGAAAACAAGGAAGAGAAAGATACTTTCGGGAATAAAAATGTCAATACTCGAGAACTCACAGCATTTTTCCGCTACTTTTGCCACAGAATAACTCTGTTTATGTTTAAGAACATGCTCGCTGGTATTAAAGATCCAGGTGAGACGTCTCTTCAGAATGCTCGACCTAGACATCAGAACGGCCATGTCTTAATTTGTA
>JANJGK010007865.1:27500-29189 GCA_039081455.1 Macrobrachium rosenbergii
GAGCAGCAATATTTGTTGTGGGATCTTTCGTTAATTTGTCGTAGGTCTCCGCATCGTTTAGAAGTTCTTGAACTTTATTGATGTATGTCTCCTTGTCTAACAGAACTATTTTCCCGTCTTTGTCAGATTTTGTGATGATGATATCCCCCCTTTTTCTTAAGCTAACTAATGCATTTTGGAATCTTTTCGGGAGCGAATTTTTGTTGTTATTTTGCTCCAAGACATTTAGCAAAATGCCTTTGAGACATGCCTCTTTATTGTCATAGTTGTTTTTTGCAAAATGTTTATCAAAAGCAACTAGGAAATTAAGATTACTCTCGGGACCAGGTTTTAGAGCGAATGAAACTCCAAGATTTAAAACGGTCTGCAGAAGAACAGACCGTTTTAAATCTTGGAGTTTCATTCGCTCTAAAACCTGGTCCCGAGAGTAATCTTAATTTCCTAGTTGCTTTTGATAAACATTTTGCAAAAAACAACTATGACAATAAAGAGGCATGTCTCAAAGGCATTTTGCTAAATGTCTTGGAGCAAAATAACAACAAAAATTCGCTCCCGAAAAGATTCCAAAATGCATTAGTTAGCTTAAGAAAAAGGGGGGATATCATCATCACAAAATCTGACAAAGACGGGAAAATAGTTCTGTTAGACAAGGAGACATACATCAATAAAGTTCAAGAACTTCTAAACGATGCGGAGACCTACGACAAATTAACGAAAGATCCCACAACAAATATTGCTGCTCAGTTTAACAAATCAGTTAGAACCATAGGGGGCAATAAAAAAGACATAGAATTACTAGAGACATTCAAGGTAATCAACCCCTCTCTCCCCTATTTTTACGGCCTCCCGAAAACACATAAAGATGGGATTCCTTTACGCCCCATAATATCTAGCAGGGGCTCTTTCATGTACAAATTATCAAAATGGCTCGCAGACTTGTTATCACCCTTTCTAGGAACCTTCTCATCCTCCCACGTCAAACATGCAGAAGATTTCATACAAAAATTTAATAGTTTAAACATCCCCTCAAACAACATCAAACTGCTCAGTCTAGACGTCGATTCATTATTTACTAAAGTCCCGATTGCCGACGTGTTGTTTTTCTTAGAGAGGAAGTTACAACCATATGAAGACCATTTTCCTCTTGGCATAGATAAAACTTTAAAACTTATCAACCTCTGTGTAACTAACAACGTGTTTTCTTTCAATGGTAATTTTTACAAACAAAAATTTGGCTGTAGCATGGGAAGTCCCCTATCACCCCTTCTAGCAAACTTGTACATGGAATATTTCGAAACAGAACTTTTGTCGTCTATCAAACCCCATAACATGATCTGGCTTAGATACGTAGATGATATCTTTACTTTCTGGGACAATAGCTGGGGGGACTTTAAGGAATTTTTTAATAGGCTAAATTCGCTAGTTCCGACCATAAAATTTAAAACAGAATGGGAAAAGGACGGAAAACTGCCGTTCCTAGATGTACTGATCATAAGAAAACAGAACAGGTATGCATTTACAGTATATAGAAAACCCACCTTCGCTGTCTCCTACATTCATTTCTTAAGCTACCACGACGTCTCCGTAAAAATCATGGTAGGGTGCAACCTATTCCTCAGAGGACTTAGGATATGTTCAAATGAGTACCTGGATCAAGAATTTAACACGATCCGCCAACACCTAACGCAA
>JANJGK010007866.1:0-29184 GCA_039081455.1 Macrobrachium rosenbergii
AAGTTAGAATATTCAGTGAAGTTTATGAGTATTCTTACAATTATTCTAATATATAAGTGTGATCTTGAGAATAATAAAGATCACTCAGTTTTTATTGATTTGTAAGTTTTATTTTTTAAACATTACTGCAAGATTTTAGCATACATATGTTTATACCAATCTTCAGTAAGTATATTCAACATAGGTTCATAAAACAAATTTTTTTAGCATTTGTATTTTATTGCTGTTTTTGAATATTATAATTGTTATTAGAATCTATTTATAGTTACTGAGCTACAATTTTCGAGTACAGTACCCACTAAGTTACATTAAACAACAGCTGATTTTATTTATAACGCCATATTTTAGGAAAAACCCTTGATTACATGAAAAATTTAGGATTTCGAATTAGAAATTATATCAGTAATGGGTCCTTATCTCGAATCTTTGTGCCACATAATTATAATATAATTATGTGGCACAAAGATATTACAAGTGACATATTATGTCACTTGTAATATCTACAAATGACAGAATGACAGAATGACTGACGCAGTGGTTATAAAATGTCGAGGCTGTTATAGATATTTTATCAATTAAAGTGTGTGTGTGTGTGTGAGAGAGAGAGAGAGAGAGAGAGAGAGAGAGAGAGAGAGAGAGAGAGAGAGAGAGAGAGAGAGAGAGAGAAAGGAGAGGGTTACAAGAAGGAGTATTTTTCCTTTACAATTTTAATGATATTTTTTTCGTTAGTGAGAATGAGTGTGTGCGTATGAGAGAGAGAGAGAGAGAGAGAGAGAGAGAGAGGAGAGAGAGAAGAGAGAGAGAGAGAGAGAGAGAGAGAGAGAGAGAGAGAGAGAATTTAGTGCCAGAAGCAGTGTTTCCTTTTCCACTTTAGGGTCCTTTTTTCGTGAACCAATCTGTGTGTGTGTGTTAGAGAGAGAGAGAGAGAGAGAGAGAGAGAGAGAGAGAGAGGAGAGAGAGAGAGAGAGAGAGAGAGAGAGAGAAATTCCTTTACAATTTTAATATAAATTTTCAAACGTGAGCAAATAAAATGGAATAATTTCGAAAGAAAAAGAAAGAAAGCTACGAACTCCTCACTTTCGTAGAAAAGAAAAAGTGACAATGAGAAAGTTTCCTTCCCCTCGAGTCGAGGGAAAGTACGACCTCCCCATTTCTCAAAAATTCTTCAATGACCCCATTTATCATGGCCCTTTCACTTTCACTTTCGATTTTGGCAATCCAAGTTTTTTTTTCTGCTGAAGGAAAATTTTCGTAATTTGACTTAACATTTTTTAAAAGGGAATAATTTAATCTCAGGTTTGATAAAGGTCATGATAAGGGCTGTAATATTCATGATTCATAGAATAACTCTGTGAGAATAATCCTTGCAGATATGAATGAACAAACAAAGGTTAATGTCAAATGATCAAGTTCTGTTCTTCAATATACACTTAGAAGAATAATTCCAGCTCAGATTTCATAAGAAACTTACGAAAATGGTTGGTATATTCATCAATCATAGAATAACTCTGTGAGAATAATTCTTGATGATATGAATCATTCTCCAAAAGATAATGCCAAATTATTAAGTCTAGTTGTTTAATATTCACTCAGAAATTACATTTAAGTTAATTGTACACTCTACCAGTTTTATCTACAAAGAATTTATTTTATTGTCGATTAATTGATCTAATATGTAGAATAAAGACAACAATTTTTTTTTTGTGTTGAATAAAATTTTGAAGTTGAGAAATATCATAAATATATTATATAATAGCTCTTCTGTGATAATTCCCCCTTCAAGAAAACAAATATGAAACTATAGACTGCTGTAGAATTTATTTAGAGGCCAGTAGTTACTGCAAAATAGTATTTTAAAAAGTGATCATATTTTCAATTTAACCTAATAATAAAAGGGAAGTGTACCCAAAATAATAGACTTTTCGGGGTTTGAAGAAGTAATGAAACTAAATGCTTTAGTTACTAAAGCATTACAAATAAGATTCTCAGTTCATTGCTGAATGCCATGGTCTCTAAATCGCGAGAATCTTATTACAAAGAGAATAAAAAACTGAAGGAAAAATCCAGTTTGCATTAACTTATTCTGTGAGAGAAACAATTCAATTATTTGTACCTCGGTGCTTTCATCAAGTCCTCTCATCAATGGTGTTTGCGGTGGTGTGATGTTTATTATGGTGGTGACTCTCTATTTCTGCCTCTATGGCCATTCCAGCAGCAACACCAGGTACCACTGAGCCAAGGAATCCTGGGATTTCATCCTGGCTAGAAGTCTGTGAAAAGTAGATATTCATAGAATAATTATATATATATATATATATATATATATAATATATATATATATATATATATATATATATATATATATATATATATATAATTCAACATTGACGGTGAGGCTATCCCTCACCAGTACAAAACCAGGCGGCGTGGAAGTAGACAGCATGAAACATAATTCACTTTATTCCTTATACAGCGACGTTTCGAGACCAATGTCTCATCATCCAGGCTAAAATCAAAGATAAAAAACTGATAAGCAATACAGCATAACAAATTATTTTTTTGTTGACACGCAAAATACATTGAATAAAGTAAGGCAAAGTAAGATACATCGTTGAAATAAAAATTACGCTACAAGAAGAGAAACATATTTAAAGTTAAGAGTAGTTAAAAAGACACCTTGTCTCAACGGAGTTCAGTTGCTGTATGAAAAAATGCACCGAAAGTAAACAAGAAGAAGGGCGTGGTTTAGGCTATGTACAAGGGAACAGATGAAGAGTGGTTGTTTAAGGTGGGAACTAGTTTCTTTATAGCTAGAGATTCTAATATTGGAAGGTGGTGCTCATATGGGCTTGATAATAATATCTTGAAATCCTTGTAATTTATATTATTTTTGCAAAATTTCCCATGATTCCTAATGTTAGATAGTTCTGGGTTGGATAGTTTACACCCTGTACGGAAACTGATGCCCATATGTGCATCACATCTCACCTTAAGCAGGCGGCGTGTGTTGCCAACGTAAGTCTGCCTGTTGCATCGGCAGCAAGTATAAATATAGACAACACCGGACTGCATTAAGGGAGGTAATCTCTCTTTATGACGCAACATACTACCAATAGTCCTACGGTTCATTAAGACAAACTTGACATCAACGGCCTGGAAATAATTAGTTAAAATTCTCCTTAAGTGAGGTAAGAAAGAGGTGTCATGCATATTCGGAAATCGTATATAGAGCTTAAGTTTATGGGCCAAATGTATTGCTGCTGGAGGATGAAATGAAATATCCAGCGTTTTCCTGACATATTTCATAAAGAGATTAGGAGGATAGCAATTTGATTTAAAATAATCGTAAAGGATTCCGATTTCTTTGTGGAAAAGACTCCAATCAGAAGTCAATGTCATGGCTCTGTGGAGGAGGGTAGACAATAAATTTAATTTAAAATTGAAAAAACAAAAACTATAAAAGTTAAGACCAAGGCCTGTGAAAGTTGCCTTTCGAAAAATGCCTGTGTGAAAACGGTCGTCATCACGGATGACAATCGTATCTAAGAATGGTAGTTTGTTATTGTTTTCCAATTCATATGTAAATTTAATGTTGGAATGTAAAGAATTGGCATATTGTAAGAACGAATCACAATGTGAATGGTCCTTAAAAATAACCAAAAGTGTCATCCACATATCGGCGATAGAATAAAGGTTTACAAGAAGAGGGACAACTGTCCAGCAGCTCTCTCTCAAATTTGTGCATAAAAATGTTGGCGAATGTGCAACTCAGTGGGTTACCCATGCCCACACCCTCAACCTGCACATATACCTCATCATTAAAAACAAAGGCGGTGTCCCGCACTGCCAACTCCAATAACTTCTTAAAATCATGACGGTTAAAACCATGGTGAACACTGTCATCCTCAGTAAAAATAGTGTCTAAAATGTATTCAATTGTTTCCTCCACGGGTGTATTAGTAAATAAAGAATCTACATCAAAGCTAGCCATGACTAAATCGGAATCCTGACACAAAATGCTATTTTTGAATTCTAAGGAATTAGAAAGACAAAGTTCATTATTAAATGGGCTTTCCAATAAAGGGATTAAATATTTGGCAGTTTTATAGCCAGGCGTGGCATAAGACGAAAGGATGGGCCTCATAGGAACATTTTCCTTATGTACTTTCGGGAGCCCGTACATGACACCAAAAGAAGAGCCAGTGACGAAAAGCTCGTCGCAAGTAACCTGATTAATTGTATGTCTGTCCTTTAGGGCCTTTAAAAAACGGTTGATCCTGTCCTCGTTTCTGAAAATTAGTTTAAAATCTTTTTTCACCAATTTTCAGAAATTTAGAGTTATCCGATAGAATATGCTGCATCTTATGAATGTAATCAGCCCTGTTTAGAATAACGGTTCCTTTACCTTTATCTGGTTTGGCAAAAATCAGGTCTTCCTTTTAAGAGAGGAAACTTTGAACAAGGGAAAATGAGAGTTTCAGTCGAAGAGAAAGAGAACTAGGAGCAATTGTCAAGTCAGACTCACAGGTAGGTTAGCTAATGCAGTAATCAGTTGCATGAAATTCCTTGGTCCGTTGAAAAAGTAAATTTCTCCTAGGTTTGAACAAAATAGGGAAAAAGCGAAGGATGCTTGAATGACAGCCCAGGTCACTTCCAGACATTGTCGAGGCTGCGTGGAGAGTCCCGATGCTGGGGCACTGTCTTGTTGTTTGCTTCAAAAACTCCGCCTACCCATGTGCTTAACCTGAAATGAAAATTACACACGATAGAGAAAACTGAACTGTAGAAACAGTACCTCTAAGGTCTATCCTAGCAAAACCTATCCTGGATTTATGGCCATCTAAGCTAATTTCTCAGCAGTTGGCGTATGGAATTTAAAAACGCCTCTAAATCGAAAACACTGCTTCCCACTCGCTTGTTCCTACATTGCCTGCCCTCTTACTTTAACAAAGGTAAATTTCTTGTATTCGATTAAAACAAGGAAGAGAGGTTGATCAGGGAATATTTACAATAATAATGCATACATACATACATATATATATATATATATATATATATATATATATATATATATATATATATATATATATATATATATATATATATATATATATATATATATATATATATATATATATATATATATATATATATATATATATATATATAATCATGAAGCTACAAATGTCGCTTAATATCAAATCCACGCTAACCTCGGGAGTATCCCTGATGGGGCATTATCACCGGAGGGAAATTTATAAATGATAAATGGACCGGCACTGCCGAGTCTCGATCCCATGACACAGACGCGCCATCCAGCAACTCCAGTCGACGTTAGCTCAGTGGTAACGTCGACTGAAGTTGCTGGATGGCGCGTCTGTGTCGTGGGATCGAGACTCGGCAGTGCCGGTCCATTTATCACTTATAAATTCCCCTTCGGTGATAATTCCCCATCGGGGATACTCCCGAGGCAGCATGGACTTGATAATAAGCGACATTTGTAGCTTCATGATTGTATATTAATCTCGGTGTGATAAAAAATGTGATATATATATATATATATATATATATATATATATATATATATATATATATATATATATATATATATATATATATATATATATATATATATATATATATATATATATATATATATAAGCTATCAAGACAATTTAAGTATTTTAAAAAAATAAGACTAGATTTACTTTCATATCACATAATACAAAATCAATCAGTGAGCCTTGTTTCAAAGGAATTACTTTTACTCCTCTTAAAAGAGACTACACACAACATCAAATGGTATCCTCGCCAATACATCTTTCGACAAAGGTCAGTCACGATCAGTTTCATGGCCCGTAACGAGACGTTTGACTATCAGGATTATCCGAGTTCGTGTTAATTTGCTCTGCTGCACCGAAGGATATAATTGGATTCCCGTTTATTAACTAATCAAGATTCCGGAGACTAAATTAATGGCCAGCCCTAAAAATGACAGTTATATATATATATATATATATATATATATATATATATATATATATATATATATATATATATATATATATATATATATATATATATATATATATATATATATATATATATATATATACATTTGACAAAGTTAAACTAAGTGAAATCGTTTTATCACGGCTCGCAAGCAAGCACGACTTCAAAAGAATAGGAAGAAATAGACAAGGCTAGCTCCTTCAAAGAGCGCAATGTCGACCCCACTCGACTTTACGAATATTAAACTTTTGGGAGGCAGAATTAAATTCTACTTGAAATGTTCCGGGCCAGCAAATTCCTTCCCTCGAATCGCCCGGGGCAACAAAGTTTTGAATCCGAGAGAGAAGAGAGATGTCGAGCAATTCAAACCACGCTTGTATGAGGTTACACTTCGACTCGCACTCAAGTCTTTTTTGGGGGAGTGCATTTTCTTGTGAATTCATTTGTCCTTTTTGTTTCTCTCTGTTTCCTAAACGTAGTACATGAATATATTATTATTATTATTATTATTATTATTATTATTATTATTATTATTATTATTATTATTAATATTATTATTATTATTCAGAAGATGAATCCTATTCATATGGAACAAGCCCACTAAAGGGGCCACTGACTTGAAATTCAAACTTCCAAAGAATATGGTTTTCTTTAGAAAAAAGTAACAGAAGGTAATGGGAAATACAGAATGGGGAGATCAGTTATTATAAAAACAGATAAATTAACAGATTAATAAATAGACAGATAAAAATGTATAAGTAAAATATTAAAGTACCAGTTGATTTGTATTAGGGTGGCAATGCACTGCATCTTTGCTTGAACTTGAACTTCTGAAGTTCCAATTGCACGACATGTATCTGCAATAATAAGATGAGCTGGCATTAAAGGCTTGGTTGGTGAGTTTCTTCCTCCCTTTATTTGAAGTTGACTTTCTTAGACCATCAGAATGGAGAGTGGTATGTCCTCTTCTCTCCTCTTTTCTGTTTTTGTTTCCTTCCTCTTCAATTTAAGATCGATTCCAAAACTCCCAATTTTCTCTGCTAAATTAGTTTTGGACTCGTTTTTACTTTACTCTTATAGATTATTACGTAGAATATCTCCAAATTCCTTTAGGCACCAATCGAAAATGATCTTATATCACACTTGATATCTGACACATCATGGCAGCTTTCTGCTCATTTTAAACAAATTCTTCTTTGCACGTTCTGGTGCTGATTCTATTCACATAAAGCAGAGAGAAAAAGAGATCTCCAGCCCCTCTTCCTCATTTAAAATCAGATTTGGAAGCTGTCCTTTTGAATCTGTTGAAGCGATTTTTCTAAATACTTTCTTGTGTCCCCTTCTAGGTTAAATCAACGAGTTTCATCTCTCCTAAAAGGTTTAAGGTACAGAAAGAGCCGATAAAGAGCTGAGGTGGGAAGGGGTAAACAGAGAACGAGGGGGAAGATTCCACAGGGAGAAACAAAAGGCGGGAACAGAAGAGAGAAGAAGAACCTTGAGCAAGAAATGCAAGAACTGTCGTGAGTATAAAAAAATAGATTAACGAGTTGAAGTATATAAGTAAATAATAGAAAAATGAAAGTGTTTTGCGAGAGGATATTGAAAGTAAGGAGGAAAAGCAATAAATCCACGAGATGAAGAGGTGTGGAGAATGGCGTAATAATAGAAGCATCGTGTCAGCAACATAACTTTATTTCAGTTCCTGTTCCGACATCGTATCAACAACCAAAAACACACGGCGCAATTCTTCAAACATAGAATGTTTCCAAAGTTAAGGTACATAGTGTATTACAGAAAATAGGTTTTTACAGACACTATAGATATAAAAGAGAGAAGTGGAATCTTGGCCAAGAAATTCAGACTCTCTTGAGGTTGGGAAAATAAACTGACATATATACAGTTGTAAGCAGAGATAGAAAATTAAAGTGTTTCGTGAGAGGAAATTGAAAATTAGAAGAAAAAGCAGTATACATACAAGATGGAGAAGAAAAATAGAAAAGTTAAATATAAAAAACACAAAGCTTAACAGAAAGAAATCAAATGATCACAAGACTCGTTGATAAGACGGAATACCAACTTGGAAGGACCAAAAACAGTGAGGAGAAAACCTGGACGTTAGCCAGATCTAATTAAGATGGAAATTACCACACAAGAAGACCTCCATAAATCATCCGTTTTTTGTGAAGATGAAATATATGACGACACAGTGCATGTCAGGGAGCAAATGGAGTTAAAGGAAAATAGCAACAAACAAAGATATAAATCATAAGTATGTGATTATGTAAACAATAAGAATCATAAAAAAACCTTTCATTTGTAAACTAACTTTCAGAAGACGAAAAGTAACCAATGTATTTTTATAAAGATTTTATTTAAAGCAGCCATTTTGTCTCAGTAACGAATGATCAAAGTTTGCTGTGAAATTACAGTCTCTGGAAACAGGATGTAGGTTAAAAGCTCAGTTTGTTTTTATTTCTGGTTTACAGTGAAAGAGCGACAGATTCTTGCTATGCAACATTATTTTGAAGTAAATTTTACACTGAAATATAACCTAAGCACTTTATATCTGTTATTTGGCCTGCATATGAGATGGTTAACGAAGGGAAACCATTGGCCCTTGCTGATGTTAGTCTGAGAATTAATTTGTGTGTGTTTATATTTCATGTCATGAGTGATTGAAACAGATAAACAAGTAAAAAATTAGCCGAGGTTTCTTCGGCGCAATCGAGTTTTCTGTACAGGTGCTATAGCGCATAATCAAGGCCACTGAAAATAGATCTATCTTTCGGTGGTCTCGGTATAATGCTGTATGAGCCGTGGCACATAAAGCTTTAACCAGGGCCCGGTGGTGGGCTATCCTATATTGTTGCCAGAAACACGATCATGGCTAACTTTAACATTAAATAAAATAAAAGCTACCGAGGCTAGAGGGCTGCTATTTCGTATGTTTGGTGATAGGACGGTGAATGATCAACAAGCCAATTTGCAGCCCTCTAGCCTCAGTAGTTTTTAAGATCTGAGGGCGGACAGAAAAGTACGGGCAGACAAAGTGCGGACAGAAAAAGTGCGTAAAGAAAAAAGTGCGGACAGAAAAAGTGCGTAAAGAAAAAAGTGCAGACAGAAAAAGTGCGTAAAGAAAAAAGTGCGGACAGAAAAAGTGCGTAAAGAAAAAAGTGCGGACAGAAAAAGTGCGTAAAGAAAAAAGTGCGGACAGAAAAAGTGCGTAAAGAAAAAAGTGCGGACAGATTACTATATAGAGCAAATTCATGCCTAAACTAATCATTTTATCTATAAGGATTAGTCACCTATCTCTCTCTCTTTCTCTCACCATCGGATGTTATATAGACAAAATAAGCACAACAAACCATTCACTTTACCTGTGAATAGTGCTCTCTCTCTCTCTCTCTCTCTCTCTCTCTCTCTCTCTCTCTCTCTCTCTTAATGCTTCGGAGAGAATGATCTTTGCACCGTTCACTCCCATTCATTAATAAAAGTCTCCTATTGTCCTAAATTCCTGTTAAGGTCCTTAAATCGGAAATGGAGCATCTCTTCATCCACAACCAGATTATTCTCTCTCTCTCTCTCTCTCTCTCTCTCTCTCTCTCTCTCTCTCCTCTTCCACTCGACTGCCTTCTCTCATTTCCTCATTCCCACATTCCCAGTGATTCCAATATTCATCAATCATTATGTGCCTCCCAAGGCTAGCAGGGCAATCTAGGAATAGGTAATCACTATTGTAGATAGGATATTATTGTCGTGGATGCTGAGTAGCATGAATAATACATAACTTAATTTAAAAAAATATAGCTTATTGATAAGTATTCAAATGCGTAAATAAAAACGTAAGGAAAATATGTAAGTAAAAGGCCAACTAAGTAACTGTGACGTAATAATATATAACTAGATGAAAATTGGTTATTGATAAGTATACCAATACGTGAATAAAAACACAAGAAAAATATGTAAATAAAACGGCAAAGCAAGTAACTGTGACGTAACAATATATAATAAAAAAATTATAAATAAATTATTAATAAGTATACAAATATGTAAATAAAGAGTAAACAAAATATATCAATAAAAGATATAATTTCAGTAAATGTAACGTAAGCGATTGAGTGTTGATGAAAAAAAATTCTATTAAAAATCAGAAAAGAAAAATATTCACCTCCCATACCTTCACACGTGAGGAGATTATCTCCTGACTCACTCGAGCAAATGATGCGACGGAAGCCATTTTCAGAAAACTGCCTAAATGGAAGTGCGTCTTACACGAGTGATTGTCACAGTAGCCGCGCACGAAACGAACCAAATAAATAAATAGATAAATAATATAAAAAAGAGAATAAATCAAGTAAAAAAAAAAAAAGGAAATGACCCCTTGTTCCAGAAGCGAAAGATTTTTTTTTTCGGGGGGGAGGGGGTGTCTGAAGCGTCATTCCAGGGCAGAATGGACTGGGAAGTGAGGATCAATAGATTCAATAGCCGTGGTGCGAGAAATTTTGTTGCTGGAATATCACTGAGGAGCAAATGGGGCAGGAAGGAGAGAGAGACAGAGAGAGAGAGAGATTCTTGTAAAACGTGAGAGAAAGAGAGAGAAAGATTCCTGTTAGAAGAGAGAGAGAGAGAGAGAGAGAGAGAGAGAGAGAGAGAGAGAGAGAGAGAGAGAGAGAGAGACAGAGACAGAGAGACAGAGACAGAGAGATTCTTATAAGACGTGGAAGCGACCAGAGTGAGTGGGTCCCATTTGCACCGGAAGTCTTCTCAGTGGGAAGGATTTGGGGGCATCAAAAGAACCGCCACATGGTTTCCTATTTTGTTCAGTTTTTATTATTAATTAATTTATTCTTTTTAAGAAGTGATCTCTTCTTTCTAGATTTCTCATTACCTTCTCTTACTACTTGCTAATGAACACCATAATATTCTTTGGAAGCTTGAATTTCAAGTCAATAGCCCCTTTGGTGGGCTTGTTCCATATGAATAGGATTAGTCTTCTGAATAATAATAATAATAATAATAATAATAATAATAATAATAATAATAATAATAATAATAACTGAAGAAAATTCCAGCTGGAAAGCCCCAGGTCCAGATGAAGCTCATGTATACTGACTCAAAAACTTCATGGCACTAAACCCACGCATAACAGAACAACTCCACCGTTGTATCACAAACCACCATGCGCCCAAATGGATGATCACAGGAGAACATCCTTAGTACAAAAAGACAAAAACAAGGGAAATATAGCCAGTAACTACAGGCCTATCACCTGCCTACCAGTAGTGTGGAAGTTACTAATAGGTATCATCAGTGAAAAGCTATACAGACACCATCCCCCACCAACAGAAAGGCCGCAAAAGGAAGTGTAGGGGCACAAAAGACCAGCTCCTGATAGATAGAATGGTAATCAAGAATAGTAAGAGAAGGAAAACCAACCTAAGCATGGCATGGATTGACTAAAAGAAAGCCTTCGACACGTAGCTAACAGAATACCTGAAAATATATGGGGCAGAGGAAAACACCATCAGCTTCCTAAAATAATATAGTGCTCAGCTGGAATACAGAACTTACAAGCTCTAGGATAAGACTAGCAGAGGTTAACATTAGGAGAGGAGTCTTTCAAGGCAAATCACTGTCCCCACTACTCTTCGTAGTAGCCATGATTCCCTTGGCAAAGGTATTGCAGAAGATGGATGCTTGGTACCAACTCAAGAAAGGAGGCAACAGAACTAACCATCTGATGTTCATGGATGACATCAAGCTGTATGGTAAGAGCATCAAGGAAATAGGTAACATAATCCAGACTGTAAAGATTGTATCTGGGGACATCAGGATGGAGTTTGGAATAGAAAAATGCGCCTTGGTCAAAATAAAAAAGGCAAAGTAACAAGGACTGAAGGGATAAAGCTACCAGACGGGAATAGCATCACACACATCGATGAGACAGGATACAAATACCTGGGAATAATAGAAGGGGTGGATATAAAACACCAAGAGATGAAGGACATGATCAGGAAAGAATATATGCAGAGACTTAAGGCAATACTCATGTCAAAACTCAATGCCGAAAATATGATGAAAGCCATAAACACATAGGCTGTACCAGTAATCAGATGCAGCACAGGAATCGTGGAATGGACGAAAGCTGAACTCCGCAGCATAGACCAGAAAACTAGAAAACACATGACAATACACTAAGCACTACACCCAAGAGCAAATACAGAAAGACTATACATAACACGAAAGGAAGCAGGGAGGAGTCTACTGAGCGTAGAAGACTGCGCCAACATCGAGAGCAGAGCACTGGGGCAGTACCTGACAACCAGTGAAGACGGGTGGGTAAGAGATGCATGGGAAAAAGGACTGGTAAAAGTAGTTGAAGAACCTGAAATATACAGACAGGAGAGTGAAAAACAGAACAGAGGAATGACACAGCAAATCAATGCACGGAGAATACATGAGACAGACTAAAGAACTGGCCAGCAACGGAACATGGCAATAGCTACAGAGGGAAGAACTCAAGAAGGAAACAGAAGGAATGCTAACAGCGGCACAAGATCAGTCCTTAAGAACCAGACATGTCCAAAGAACAATAGATGGAAATCACGTCACACCTACTGTATATGTAGGAAGTGTAATCTGAAAGACGAGACCATAAATCACATAATAAGCGAATGTCCGGTGCATGATTCAGTAGCAAAAGCCCTCTACTGGAGCCTGTGCAAGAAACACTAGCCAGCTTACAGCAGTAAGTGGTAGGAACACCAACCTGAGGGAGTGATAAAAAACGATCAGGCAAAGATCCTCCGGGACTTTGGTATCAGAACAGATAGGGTGATACGTGCTAATAGACCAGACGTGACGCTGATTGACAAAATAAAGAAGAAAGTATCACTCATTAATGTCGCAGTACCATAGGGCACCTGAGTAGATGAGAAAGAAGGAAACAAAATTGGTAAGTATCAAGACCTGAAGACAGAAATATGAAGGATATGGGATATGACAGTGGAAATTGTACCCATAATCATAGGAACACTAGGCACGATTCCAAGATCCCTGAAAAGGAACCTAGAAAAACTAGATGCCGAAGTAGTTCCAGGACTCATGCAGAAGAGCGTTCTATTAGAAACAGCGCACATAATGACAAATGTGATGGACTCCTAAGGAGGCAGGATGCAACCCGGAACCCCGCACTATAAATACCACCCAGTCGAATAGGATAACTGAGATAGAAAAAATAATAATATAATAACGATAATTGTGTATTAATTTTCTATGGGCGTTTAAGACAGATCAAATATGATACTAAATGCAAACTGACTTTAACTAGAATTATGTGCTTCTCTGCTACTTAAGAATTCATCAGTAATCTTACATTTTGGATTTTGATAAAACGTTTAACCTACGACGCCAGTGACATTAGTAGTTGCGATGCCAAAAAAAAATCTAAAAAATCAATTAATACCTTAAATATATGGCGGAGAATCAGTTTAACAATTACTTAAATCACTAAAATAAGTTTATATCTTAGTATTACTAAATCCTCCGTATTATTTTTTTCTGTAAAAATTCTCAATATATTAAACATTATATTTTTATTCTATGTTAGAACCTCGTTATAAAATCAGGTGGTCCTTCTCAATTATTCTATATACGAACACTTATTGGATGTATGTTTCCGGAAAGGTGTTCATCGACAAAATATTCTGTAAAACCTGTGTGTGTGTGTGTTCGTGCGTGATAAACAGACATTCTCCCATTCTTTTTTTAATAATTCTTAGAAATTCTGCAATCTTTGCAAATTTTCCAATAACCCAATTTTCTTTTTTCGTGGAAATCTATAATATTCTCGATTAAAAATCGGGAACTCTCTCTCTCTCTCTCTCTCTCTCTCTCTCTCTCTCTCTCTCTCTCTCTCTCTCTCTCTCTCTCTCTGAAAAAAATGAGCAAGTGCGTCGCTGTATGAAAACCATTTTTTGTTTAAATTTCAGTTCCAATGTCAGCGTAGAGCAAAGAATATACAAAATCTGATTTCCCTTTTTATTTCTAATTTGCTAAAGGCCATTCACGTAATTCCAGTTTTGTCCAGAAAGTTGACATAAGAAAAATCTACAAATGTGAGAGTAATATTTTAAAGGAGAGATGAGGAATGTATACATTTTTATTACTAGGCTTAAAGAAAGCAAACTGTCAGTTCTGTATGAAATTTATACCTTGTTTCTCAGAGTCAGTTTAAGCTATCAGTTCGGCGTCCTCATCAAGACAGGCTTCCAATGACCTTAGGGCTAATAAGGAAAGTTTTTTCTACTACAAAAGCTTCCTCTCAATAATAATAATAATAATAATAATAATAATAATAATATTAAAACAATTCTCCTTGTATTTTAATAATTTACTTAAATTTTTATTGCTTATTTATCAGTTTCTTAATTTATCTGTTTCTCTGATGACTGATCTCCTCCTCTGTATTTTCCATTACCTTTCTGTTACTTCTTTCGAATGAACACCATGTTCTTTGGAAGCTTCAATTTCAAGTTCATGGCCTCTGTGGACATGTTCCTTATGAATAGGACTTCACTTCTGAATAATAATAATAATAATAATAATAATAATAATAATAATAATAATAATAATAATAATAATAATAATAATAATAATAATAATAATAATAATAATAATGGAACTTCTCCCTATTCTTGGGATTTATTTCTGTCAGTGATTTTCAAAACTTCCTGTATTTTATTCTCTATTCACTTGATTCGTTTAGTGCATTTTCTTTAAATAATTTTCAAACGTTTCACACAAATCACGTAATAAATAATGGATCCTTTGAAGCTCCTCTAAGCGTAAATGTATCTATGATTAAATTTCCGAGATGCCAAATAGAGTCGGAAGTTTTAATACAGGAGAAACAAGTGCATCATCAGAATCTGCATCAAAGGATTTTCACGCTGGGTTTTAATGAAACATATCGGGGGAAAAATTATAATTTATTAGCTTTTCGTTTTTCCTTTCCGACATTTATGTTGTCCTTTCTCTCTCTCTCTCTCTCTCTCTCTCTCTCTCTCTCTCTCTCTCTCTCTCTCTCTCTCTCTCTCTCTCTCTCTCTCTCTCTCTCTCTCCAATGAATTTAGTAAATTTTCTATTTTATATTTTCTAATAAAATGTGTCACTTTGAATCTTCACATAAAAAAAATATATATGAAAAATCTTGAACTATACTTAGAGAGAGAGAGAGAGAGAGAGAGAGAGAGAGAGAGAGAGAGAGAGAGAGAGAGAGAGAGAGAGAGAGAATGTTTGACAACTACTGGCAAATCAATGTCACTCCTTATATCATGAGAAAGGGACGCGGTTTTATTCATGAGAGAAATAATACGCCCGAGTTAATGAAATAAGCAATCAGGAAGGATATTCACAGCTCTTATGAAAAGAATCTATGATAAATCGAGAGAGATACAGACAAAGAGATAGATTAGACAGATAGATGGATACGTATAAATGATCCAGTTTAATCTACTAATTGATCTGTGGAATATTCTTATTCATGACAATTAAGTTATCTGAGATGCTTTTCATTCTAAGTGGGAAGCTACCTAAGGAATTTGAGGTCACTGAATATGCAGTAGTTCCAAGTCTCTTTTTATATGAAAGAGAATCAAAAGCAGATTAAAACAAGTCGATGCAGCGTGGCGTCCACACTCGCACCGTGAATCAATTATGACCTGGACTCGCGCGAGGACATTTAGCAAACACAAGCGCCTCTAGGGAACGTAATGGTTCCTCTGTGTACCCGACGCAGTACTTGCGAACCGCTCACCCGTTGCAAATGTCCCACTTAAAATTTCCATTCACTTTTAATTGCATAATGAGGACAACATTTCGCTTGCAAATGTCCCCCGCCCATTGCAATTGCATCTCCGCTTTCAATTCATGAACGGAAAACCCGAGAAATATTAATCTGTTTAAAAGGGTTTGCAATTCACATCTGATGTCGACGAATCAATGGAGCTGTTGCAGTCAATGGAACAATGGTCAGATGCGTTCATCTGCTTTTTTTTTTATTGATTGTGATTGATAAGTTCTTGTTCCTCCCATGGTGAAAACTAATCTTAACTATGCGTTAGCTACTGAGGAAGGTCATTATATAATCAGATAGATGAGTGAGGAACAAAGCAAGTCGCTCTTCAGACGTTTTAAATTATCAAATCTCATTAATAATTCGAATTCTAGTGTAAAAACTGTTTTATCAACTATATTCGCTCTTTCAATTATATTATTTCACACTTACTTTATCTTTATCAGGGAGAATATTCGTTTCTACTAAATATTATCTCTCATTCTGGACTTGAAATTTGGAGACAAAACAATAACTAGCCTTAACCCTGATGAACTTTCTACTGTTCGATGTCACAGTAAAGATTGCTACGGTCCATACATCCTCAAAGGAAAAAGGAAAAGAGAGTCACAGGCAACACTTGTAGAGAACATTCCTGGAGAAGAAATTCCAGCTGGCCCCTCAACAACCAGAAGCAGCAAGAGAGGAAAAACTACATCTTCCTCATTAAGAAAAAAGAAAAACTGTGTGTTGTGTGCGGTTCACGAATACTGTTCAAAAGCAAGCATGACTGGTCGTGTGATTTGTTCAGAATTTGTACTGTTGGACGAGCAAGAAAATTAATTAGTGCAGCAGCACTCTTTCAGGATGTAGTGTTTGACCGGATTTCAGTACACCAGGATGAAAGTTCAATTTTTGCAGCAAATATCTTGGCCCATAAAGACTGTATAAAGAAATATATCAAGAGGTATGATGACCATATTGAGAAAATTTTATGCAACCTTGAACTATAGGCAAATATTGCTAATAATACTGACGACATTGTACAAGTTTTTGATCAAGTTGAGAACCAGCTTGACAGTGGATACACCTTAAGTACTGTACTATACGAGACAAGATTAACTCGATCCTTGGTGATGAAGGAGTTCATCTTACAAATCGCCAAGTTAAGTAAATGCTCACTGAGAGATACAAAGAAGGTATAGTATAGTATTCACATACCCTGAAACAAAAAGAAGCTCTCAGATGTTCTTTGGGAATAATATTCAAGTAGCTGAAACATTAGAAAAATGTGACCGGGAATCAGCGAAGACATGCGGTAAACACTATTGTTGTTGCCACTAAGATACAGATGTTGTAATTTCCTTATTGTGCCACTATGGAGAAACATGGAACAATTTGGGCCTCAAACATTTGTGGCTAAACAAAGGGTCTGGAACTAAAAAAAAGCTCCATCGTATCCATAGCCTTGTTCATGATACTGGACATGATATCGAAAAACATATGCCTGCAGCACATGCTGTCACTGGAGCAGATACGACATCAAAAGTTGGCACCAAGGATTCTCTAATGAAAAGAACAGGAACTTTCAAACTACTTGAAGGTTTTGGATTGTCAGAGTTATCAGAGGAGATGTTTCAGAAGGTAGAAAAGTTTTTAGTTTACTGTTTTACAGGCACAAAAACTGACTGCAATAACTTTAATGAACTTGGAGTTAAGTTATATAACACTTACAGCAAAAATTTAAATCTGCAAAAAATGCCCTGCACAACTGTGGCATGACGATAACATATAAAGCGGTCATATCTTCTAGCTAATATGTGGATGAGTACCACCATAGTAACAAGACCAATACTTGATAATACAGAAATGTATGGATGGACTCGAAGTGATACTGGAGAACTTAGTGCCACATTACTTCCACCAGGAATGCTTTCACGCCCAGCAAACTTATCAGATCCGTGTACTTGTGGCAAGTGTGCGTATGAAAATAGATGCATTTGTAGAATAATTGAAATAAAGTGTTGCAGGTTTTGCAGATGCAATAAGGAGATGCGTAAAAAATCTATAATAACATTAACCTAAACACTATGTCTTCAAAATAACTGGAAAGCACTATATATGACTGCAATATCAATGCACACCATCGACTATTTCTTAACTAGAACTTTGTTAATATTTGATGGTAGATCAACTCATAAAAACTTTCAAGAAGGAGACTGGCTATTTTTTTTTATTATATTTTATCTTTCAGGTTTCAGTTTTAAAAGGTGTAGTGTTTGAAATTATTAATTTTTTTTTTTTATTCTCATGTACACTATACTTTCTACTCTTCTATAATGTTTAGATATATGAATTTCCTTCATTTTAATTACAAAAACAAAATAAAAAGGTTCATCTGCTTAAGTTCCATGTTCTACAGTGTGACGTAAGTTATTCAGTTCTTTATTTTAATGCTTGGGGGTCGATCTAAGTGTTTTATTGTCTCGCCCCTCACTGAAATATAGATTTTTACTCTTTACCCAAGAATAAAGCATTTTACTCTTTACCCAAGAATAAAGTGTTTTACTCTTTACCCAAGAATAAAGTATTTTACTCTTTACCCAAGAATAAAGCGTTTTACTCTTTACCCAAGAATAAAGTATTTTACTCTTTACCCAAGAATAAAGCATTTTACTCTTTACCCAAGAATAAAGCGTTTTACTCTTTACCCAAGAATAAAGTATTTTACTCTTTACCCAAGAATAAATGCTTTAGAGCTCTATTTTTTTTTTTCAATTCTTTTTAAAAGCTTTTATGCTCACCACATGCAAGTACGTAGGTTATTACAAATAAGAAAATCGTCATATCTTTGGGGACAAATAAAGGCCTTCATTTGACCGAAAAATAATTATGACTAATTAATTCAGTTTCAGCGCCTTTGAATTGAATAAAAACTTTTGAGAAACTGAGGGCACCTCGAAGTGCACAAAAAACCCCCCTGGGATCCTCTTCTATGGGATTCTACCGTAGACTTTCGTTCACTTTTAATGTTTATTTCTGAGTACTGACCTGGTGTTACTATTGTAAACTTACGCTTTTACTAAGGGGTACCGGAAGGTTCAAAATCGTTTGTAACTTTGTCAGTGCTAATTTTTCCATTAGTTTATATTTAAATGGATTTTAATAAACAACTTTAGGGGAGATCTGTACATACAGAACGCAAATAATAGTTGGAAAGTATAGGCTGTTTCACGCTTAAATGGTATTTAATTTTTATATTATTAATGCGAATCAGGATATTTCGATCAATATCTTTTTTGTAAATTATTTATGAGATAATATCCCTTAATAAATTATGTTCGTGATGTCCCATAATAAATATCTATATGGCTTAAATAATGTACGAAATTATCATCCAATCACACTTGATAACTCTCACACAACAAATAATACAGAGCCAAAAGGAAAGAAGTGCATTAAAAATAAACTAAATAGAATGAATAAAGCTCTTTCAGACTGTAGGGAGGGATACACTCCATTAACGCTTTTTCTGACGTATAATTAACATGAAACACTATGACAGAAAAATGTGAAATAAACCTGTAGTCTCCGTGAAGTTTCATTAAACTAATGAAATGTTTGTTTTGTTAACCCTAATTAAAACTCTTATATATTTATCCTTCTCTCGAGTATTCTGGAAAAAACTTCCATTTGCTTCGTCATTAAAGTCACATTTCCCTCGAGTCGTTTTCATTTGTTTCTTGTTTATGTTAGTTTGCTTTTTATGTGTTTCTTATATTTATTTCTACTTTCCTTTAAAACTGGTTTATTCCAAATATATTTATTTATCTATCTATCTATGCACAGACACACACACACACACACACACACACACACACACACACACATATATATATATATATATATATATATATATATATATATATATATATATATATATATATATATATATATATATATATATATATATATATATATATATATATATATATATATATATATCACACATTACCTTCGTCAATGGCTTGGAAATAAAGTCGAAACCGGGCAGGACCTACACCCCGTTTCTTATTTTTCACCTGTGGTAATGTGTGGTAAATAAATCACGTACAAAAGTGATAATAATCATATATATATATATATATATATATATATTATATATATATATATATATATATATATATATATATATATATATATATATATACAGAGGCTTGACAGGGGTTCTATCAACCGATGGACATCAGTAGGCGCAAGGTGAAGGATCAGTCCTTTATTCCTTTTCTAAGTACTTTATTACTGCTGCAACCTTTCAAGACGTAAAAGTCCTATTTTGTACTTGTCATTTATATTATTTGTATAATATTTTAACTGTTAATTCTTATTCCGAGTTCGTTATTTTAACGTTTGTCTTCTCTTTTTATAGCGTGAAAATGGGACTTTTACGTCTTGAAACGGTGCAGCAATAATAAAGTACTTAGAAAAGGAATAAAGTACCGATCCTTCACCTTGCGCCTACTGACGTCCATCGGTTGATAGAACCCTTTTCAAGCCTCTGTATATATATATATATATATATATATATATATATATATATATATATATATATATATATATATATATATATATATATATATATATATATATATATATATATATATATATATATATATATATATATATATATATATATATATATATATATATATATATATATATATATATATATATATATATATATATATATATATATATATATATATATATATATATATATATATATATATATATATATATATATATATATATATATATATATATATATATATACCGTATATATGTGTCCCACGACCCTCTCTCAGTTCATAAGAGCTAATCGCCAACTAAAAACGAACATAATTAAAGAAGGTAGAAGGAAGTATTTTCCATTCATGTTTCCTGTATTTATTTACGGCACGCATAGAACGAGATGGATGAAACAACTCCAGTGTTTACGTAACGTTTTCCCATAGCATCGTTATCGTACCATTCAGATGCGACGGAAAGGCTAATTGCTTGCACGGTTCACAATAACAGAATAGAAGAGGGTTCAATGTCACATTGCCTGCAGGCTATTGAACTTATTTTTTGTTACACGTCAGTAACTGAGAGAGAAAAGTGAGTGTAATTATTATCTTACTTAAGTTTCAGTATATTTACTTTGGGAATATGAATCTCAGTCTTATTTATATGTACGTGTGTTTGTATATATGTGTATGTGTGTGTGTGTGTGGGTGGGTGGTGGGTGTGCGTTTACGTCCAAATCTAGGCCTTTTCCTTAATTCGTAGTGGGTCTAAATAAGACAGAAGGAAGGATTTACTCATTCATTCATGCTATTGACTACTGGTTCAAGATGAACCATGCTCACTTGAAATTTTCACTGTTCGGCAAAACAAAAAACACACACAAAAAAAAAACGGAATTTATAACCGATCAAAAAAGCCGAATATGAACCGCGTGTCACTGAAAAAGAATATAGTAGTGGAAAAACTCTTTGCAGCATGGTAGGGGCTCCTAAAAATGCTAGGTCAATAAAAAAAAAGTCTCAGAGGACGCTATACAAACTCCCAGGGAAATTTGTTACATGGTTTGGCTGTGAATCATTCCCTGTACAGGATAGGGAGGTACAAAAATGGAGTGTACAGTCGTGCACACGAATTGCCTTTTTCATTGGTTCCTATTCTATATAATTTCATAAAGGTTTTTATCCACTTCAGCCACATAATACTTTATAGACGTCCCTAGCACTCATTTCTGGACATTTTATAAGCATTGTAATATATCACATAACTTCTCTCAATATTTCTCTTCCAAATCTGGTTCTTATAGACAATTTCTTTATTATTTAAACTACATTTTCCAGTTTTCCCATTCCAAATCTGGCTCCTTATGAAGACTGCAACTAATTATTTAAATTCCATTTTTCAATATTCCTCTCTCGAATCCATTTCCTTGTAAACATTGTAATGAATTGTATAAATCTCCTTTTCCAACAGTCCTCCTGTAAATTTGGCTCCTTATAAACATTGCAATCAGTTATATAAATCTCTTTTTCAATATTTCTCATCCAAATCTGGCTCCATGTAAACATTTCAGTTTGATTATCTAAACTCTCTTTTCAATATTTCACTTCCAAATCTGGCTCCTTGTATACATTGTAACTGAATATTTAAAATCCTCTCAATGTTTTCCTCCAAATCTGACGCCAACATGAATACAAACAAGAGGTTCCTTGGCCCTCTGCCAGATCCACCATCACTAGTAAACCCTAATTCTCAGCTTCAGTTCATCTTCCCTTATCCCTCTCCTGCTGTCATCCTGGCCTTCAGACAATAACTATTGTAATTCACTTCAGTTTGGGGAAAGCGAAACGAATTTGTCGAAAGGATTTTACAAAATATGGCTATGATATCTAATCGACTTTACAAAACGATGCATTTATAAAAAAAAACTATTTTGGCAAAAGGTTTTATGAAATATGGCTATATCTTAATGCAAACTATAACAAAACGTTGCATTTATAAACAGCATGATTCTTGCTTTGGTAATAATAAGATGCTTGTCACCTTTTTTTTCTGTGGGCTTAAGTACATTTGACAATGGCAACAACAATTTAACTGAAAAAATATTTTCTATTTTTATTTTATAACTCTTTCAAATTACCTACATAGTAGCCTACTAATGTTTGAAATATTTATTATATGTCATGTAGTTTAATTTACACTGTCCCAACCATTACATTAAAGATAAATTTCAAATGATAGATTACTTTTATACAAATCTACCTCATATAATACATTTAGTCGAATTTGCAAGACACGAGAAAATATTCAGCATACACGACAATGAGGAAAATCTCATTTGAAATATATATAATTATTATGCTTTTGGCTACTGATATTTGGTTGTAAATACTGTGAAGGACATAATACCACTGAATTACAAAAATTATACAATAACTTTCAGAATTACTGATACAAATATATGCGCAGACGGTTCTCGTAGGAGGGAATGCCATTTTTATACTAATACTTAAAATATGAATGAAGAAAATTAGACTTTTTGGGTAAAATCTAATAGTATTCAAAAGTTTAAGAATTTGTCACTAAAGCAAGTTATTTTTCGTTTCTATTGTCCTAAACAATTCCAGATTAAGTAATATTCAGTTTGAAAATCATATCGAATCTAACCTATCCCTCACCAAAAACATCCACATCACACAACGGTATCAGAACCTTTGGACTCTGTTGTGAGAGCAAGTCCAGAAAAAAAGAGAGGAATAGTAAAAGCCTTTGTAGGTGTAAATTGTTTTCATGGAGGTGGAAAAAGCAATAAAATTACTCCTAGACCAGTAAAGGTTAAGGAGTAGTCATATATAGTCGCCGGCCGGGCGCGTTCGTTTCACCCAACAGCTCGCGTTTTCTTCCGTGAAACTCTGCACAAATGGCGTAATCCATCAGAGAGAACAGATTAAATAGCTGTTCATCAGGTGTGAACGTTCCAACGGAGGCTCGCTGTGTTTATGTGATAGCCTGGGTGGATGTGTATCAGTTAGCGTGTGTCTCCCTTAATGCTGTTGTGTTTAAATAGGAGTGTATATGTTATAAGATCTTTCTTTTCAGTCATATCTCTTTGCTTATATCATAGCATTCCCATAGCCTTAGTTCTTCTCTCTCTCTCTCTCTCTCTCTCTCTCTCTCTCTCTCTCTCTCCTCTCTCTCTCTCTCTCTCTCTCTCTCTATATATATATATATATATTATATATATATATATATATATATATATATATATATATATATATATATATATATATATATATACCACACACACACACACACACACACACACATATATATATATATATATATATATATATATATATATAATATATATATATATATATATATATATATATATATATATGTGTTGTGTGTGTGTGTGTGTGTGTGTGTGTGTGCGTTTGTGGGTAGCAAATCGCAATTAACAGCTTTAAGTTGGCTTTGACCACAATCCTAAAAGATTAAGATATTAATTAATGAGTTTCAGCAAGAAAAAAAATATTATTGGTGATTTAATGACTAAGTACTGAATTCGAGAAAATATCCTTTTCCGAATAAGGGAGGATTTAAGTTTCACTCACTTGAAATGAAGCTGAGTATTAGACATTTTTTTCGCATACAAGGTAAAATCAAATATTTAGCTTTTACGTGATATCTATTTCACATAAATTGCACGTGTAGAAGAGTAATGATAGGCCTTTTACAGAAATATTCTATCCACCGGGGATAGACAGCTTAGAATGACTACTGGGGCCCAATTTTAGATGACCACTACAGATTTGAACAACGGTTAATGTATTGAGAAAGCGCTGTGACAGTAGGCAATGCTAATTACAGTGTCTTAATAGCCAGAAATGCCGAGGCACTTAAAAACTTGGAAATGACAGGTATAATCTCGCGGAGAATAAAAAATGTCTAATGACCTCTCTCTTTAGGGGATATGGGAATCGGAAATTATAAACTAAAATTTCCCTGCTGGATCAGTCCTTATTGCCGCAGGATATACTGAAGAGTGGCTCATCCAATATCGTTTTATTAAATGAAATTTATTAGATCTTTTCCGCGTAAAAGCGAAGAGGATTTTAACCAAGTTCAATTCATTAATAGATTATTTCCCCTCACGTTTTTCAATAGAAAGTAAGTATTATTAATGACAAGAAATTGCTTTGCACGTACATAATTACAGCACAATTCTTTCAGTGGACATAAAAAAAAAATTACTACAAATATTAAACGTTTATGGACACACTATCTTTTGAACCTGCTTAAAAAATTCTTCTACAATATATGTTTTATTTAGCTAAATAACTTTATTGATAGTGACTGGTAGGTGTCTAGCATTTAAAACGGAGACTCAGATTACGGTTTGATAAGGAATAACTTAATTTTTAAAAATTGTATCTTAGTTTTTTGTTACTTGGGGTAACCACCTGGCATATAAGGATCTAGAGTAACCATTGTTGATCAGTATATTCTCATCTTCTGGCGTGATCAAGCTCAGTAGGACCTGAGCCCAACGTGGCCTAGAACTTCAACATAAGTCAACAAGAGTTTATAATATTCATCTGAATCGAGCAGCAGTGAGGTCATAGAACAAAAGAGTTTATTAATTGACCTGAATGGATCAGAAAGGAGGCGACAGAACAAAAGAGTTTATTAAATTCACCTGAATGGAGCAGCAGGGACGTGATAGAACAAAAGAGTTTATTAAATTCACTTAAATGGGGCAGCAAGGAGGTGATAGAACAAAAGAGTTTATTAAATTCACCTGAATGGGAGCAGCAGGGAGGTGATAGAACAAAAGAGTTCATTAAATTCACTTGAATCGAGCAGCAGGGAGGTGATAGAACAAAAGAGATTATTAAATTCACCTGAATGGAGCAGCAGGGAGGTGATAGGAACAAAAGAGTTCATTAAATACACTTGAATCGAGCAGCAGGGAGATGATAGAACAAAAGAGTTTATTAATGACCTGAATGGATCAGCAGGGAGGTGGATAGAACAAAATAGTTTATTAAATTCACCTGAATCGAGCAGCAGGGGAGGTGATAGAACAAAAGAGTTCATTAAATTCACTTGAATGGAGCAGCAGGGAGGTGATAGAACAAATAGTTTAATAAATTCATCTGAATGGAGCAGCAAGGAGGTGATAGAACAAGAGTTCATTAAATTCACTTGAATCGAGCAGCAAGGAGGTGATAGAACAAAAGAGTTTATTAAATTCACCTGAATGGAGCAGCAGGGAGGTGATAGAACAAAAGAGTTCATTAAATACACTTGAATCGAGCAGCATGGAGGTGATAGAACAAAAGAGTTTATTAATTGACCTGAATGGATCAGCAGGAAGGTGATAGAACAAAAGAGTTTATTAAATTCACGTGAATGGAGCAGCAGAGAGGTGATAGAACAAAAGAGTTCATTAAATACACTTGAATCGAGCAGCAGGGAGGTGATAGAACAAAAGAGTTATAATTGACCTGAATGATCAGCAGGAAGGTGATAGAACAAAAGAGTTTATTAAATTCACCTGAATGGAGCAGCAGGGAGGTGATAGAACAAAAGAGTTTATAAATTCACCTGAATCGAGCAGCAGGGAGGTGATAGAACAAAAGAGTTCATTAAATTCACTTGAATCGAGCAGCAGGGAGGCCATAGAACAAAAATAGTTTATTAGATTCACCTGGAATGGGAGCAGCAAGGAGGTGATAGAACTAAAGAGTTTATTAAATTCACCTGAATGGAGCAGCAGGGAGGTGATAGAACAAAAGAGTTCATTAAATTCACCTGAATCGAGCAGCAGGGAGGTCATAGAACAAAATAGTTTATTAACTTCACCTGAATGGGGCAGCAAGGAGTTGATAGAACTAAAGAGTTTATTAAAATTCACCTGAATGGAGCAGCAGGGAGGTGGTAGAACTAAAGAGTTCATTAAATTCACCTGAATGGAGCAGCAGGGAGGTGATAGAACAAAATAGCTTGTTAAATTCACCTGAATGGAGCAGCAAGGAGGTGATAGAAACAAAATAGTTTAATAAATTTACCTGAATAGAACAGCAGGGGAGGTGATAGAACAAAAGAGCTCATTACATTCACCTGAATTGAGCAGCAGGGAGGTGATAGAACATAATAGTTTATTAAATTCACTTAAATGGAGCAACAGGTAGGTGATAGAACAAAAGAGTTTATTAAATTCACCTGAATGGGGCAGCAGGGAGGTGATAGAACAAAATAGTTTATGAAATTCACCTGAATCGAGTAGCAGGGAGGTGATAGAGCAAAAGAGTTTATTAAATTCACCTGAATTTAGCAGCAGGGAGATGATAGAACAAAGGAGTTTATGAAATTCGCCTGAATCGAGCAGCAGGGAGGTGATAGAAACAAAGGAGTTTATTAAATTCGCCTGAATGGAGCAGCAGGGAGGTGATAGAACAAAGGAGTTTATTAAATTCGCCTAAATCGAGCAGCAGGGAGGTGATAGAACAAAGGAGTTTATTAAATTCGCCTGAATCGAGCAGCAGGGAGGTGATAGAACAAAGGAGTTTATTAAATTCGCCTGAATGGAGCAGCAGGGAGGTGATAGAACAAAGGAGGTTTATGAAATTCGCCTAAATCGAGCAGCAGGGAGGTGATAGAACAAGGAGTTTATTTAATTCGCCTGAATGGAGCAGCAGGGAGGTGATAGAACAAAGGAGTTTATTAAATTCGCCTGAATGGAGCAGCAGGGAGGTGATAGAACAAAGGAGTTTATGAAATTCGCCTGAATCGAGCAGCAGGGAGGTGATAGAACAAAGGAGTTTATTAAATTCGCCTGAATGGAGCAGCAGGGAGGTGATAGAACAAAGGAGTTTATTAAATTCGCCTGAATGGAGCAGCAGGGAGGTGATAGAACAAAGGAGTTTATTAAATTCGCCTGAATGGAGCAGCAGGGAGGTGATAGAACAAAGGAGTTTATTAAATTCGCCTAAATCGAGCAGCAGGGAGGTGATAGAACAAAGGAGTTTATTAAATTCGCCTGAATGGAGCAGCAGGGAGGTGATAGAACTAAAGGAGTTTATTAATTCGCCTAAATCGAGCAGCAGGGAGGTGATAGAACAAAGGAGTTTATGAAATTCGCCTGAATCGAGCAGCAGGAGGTGATAGAACAAAGGAGTTTATTAAATTCGCCTGAACGGAGCAGCAGGGGAGGTGATAGAACAAAGGAGTTTATTAAATTCGCCTGAATGGAGCAGCAGGGAGGTGATAGAACAAAGGAGTTTATTAAATTCGCCTGAATGGAGCAGCAGGGAGGTGATAGAACAAAGGAGTTTATTAAATTCGCCTAAATCGAGCAGCAGGGAGGTGATAGAACAAAGGAGTTATTAAATTCGCCTAAATCGAGCAGCAGGGAGGTGATAGAACAAAGGAGTTTATGAAATTCGCCTGAATCGAGCAGCAGGAGGTGATAGACAAAGGAGTTTATTAAATTCGCCTGAATGGAGCAACAGGGAGGTGATAGAACAAAGGAGTTTATTAAATTCGCCTGAATCGAGCAGCAGGGAGGTGATAGAACAAAGGAGTTTATTAAATTCGCCTAAATCGAGCAGCAGGGGAGGTGATAGAACAAAGGAGTTTATTAAATTCGCCTAAATCGAGCAGCAGGAGGTGATAGAACAAAGGAGTTTATTAAATTCGCCTGAATGGAGCAGCAGGGAGGTGATAGAACAAAGGAGTTTATTAAATTCGCCTAAATCGAGCAGCAGGGAGGTGATAGAACAAAGGAGTTTATTAAATTCGCCTAAATCGAGCAGCAGGGAGGTGATAGAACTAAGGAGTTTATTAAATTCGCCTGAATGGAGCAGCAGGAGGTGATAGAACAAAGGAGTTATTAAATTCGCCTGAATCGAGCAGCAGGGAGGTGATAGAACAAAGGAGTTTATGAAATTCGCCTGAATCGAGCAGCAGGAGGTAATAGAACAAAGGAGTTTATTACATTCGTCTAAATCGAGCAGCAGGGAGGTGATAGAACAAAGGAGTTTATTAAATTCGCCTGAATCGAGCAGCAGGGAGGTAATAGAACAAAGGAGTTTATTAAATTCGCCTGAATCGAGCAGCAGGGAGGTGATAGAACAAAGGAGTTTATTAAATTCGCCTGAAATCGAGCAGCAGGGAGGTGACGAGAATATAAATATCACTGTGTCAATTGAGCGAATGGAGGAATAGGGGTTGCAACGGAAGGTTTATATTATTCAGGAAACACGGTGCAGGTGAGAGAGGCATTGAATGGTTAATATCCGCCGTCGCAGAGGTAACAACAAGTCTTTCCTGGCTATAAAGTTTTATACTCAGGCTACTATGAACTTCTTTTGTGGTATTCGTGAAGTTATAATCCCATATTTCCACGGGAATGGAATGTTTCGTTTCTTGTAAATATTTCCTAACCTAGAAAGTGCTGGACGTATGGGCTGGAGGAGACTCGGGGAAAGTTCTCGGTATCTGGGAAACAAGACTGAATAATAAAAGTGGGTAACAATGAAGACTGCTACAGCGCCCCTCTGGTTCGGTAACTACTAGTATACGGGCAAAGTGCCGGCCGTGTCTAGTACCAGGCCATGGGGATGAACGTAAAAAATAGCCAAAGGCGGTGAATATCATAAACATAAACAAAATATATATACATGAACATAAACGGAAAGCGGTAAATATTTCGGTCGCCGACTGACGGGAACCAGGCCGCAGTAGTGGCCTTCAGTTTTAAC